>APFE031371689.1:3327-29310 GCA_000404065.3 Pinus taeda | reverse complement strand
TTTCTTTTATATTGACCTTGATTTTGATTTTGGGGTTGAGTGAGCATTTATTGAACTATTTTAGTTTGAGTCTTAATCTTGGAAATTCTATTGAACAAATTTCTAAGAAGTGAAGTTATTTAATCTATTTTAGAGTCCTCAGTTTTATTCTTAGAGGAAGTTGAGGCCTCTTGACTTGATTTAAGTTTTCTTTGGGGTTTTTGCTCTTTAGCTTTTAAAGTGGCTGAAGGAGACCTATTTGCTTCCACCTCTATATCATTAGTTTGCAATTCTTCAAGAATCCTTGAAGTTCTTTCTCTTAACATCATAGCAAAATCATGTTCAAAAGCTCTTGAAAACCTAGATTTAGTTGTTGCTACAAGTGGTTTGCAATGAGGGGTCATCTTATGATAAATTTTGTTGAACCTTTTGATAAAATCAGATATGGTTCACCCATAAGTTTTTTTTTAAGTTCTTAAACTCAGTCCAATTAAGTAAAGAGCATCCTTTTCAACCCCCCCCCCCCCTATTTTTTTGTGAATATATTTGTTAACTGTCTTCCAGTTCCTAATGGAATTGGTAGGTAACTGCCTAAATCAAGTCCTCACATTTCCCTCAAGAGACTAAACAAACAACCTCATGTTAACATTTTTTTGTTCTATGTTCATGTTATATGCGAAGTCTAGAAAGGCTTAAAGGTGATCCTCAATTGAGGGACCAGTTTCTCCATTACATCTAGGAAGGTCTTTTAAATATCCATTAGGGAAAGCATCAAGGATCGGATGTAAAACTAGAGCTGCATATCTTGCCTCTACAATGGGTTGAAATTCCATAGTAGAAGATGCTGAATGAGATGTTTGTGAAGATGATGATAAGGAAGAGGGAGATGGTGAAAGAGGGGGAGAATTACTATGTGGGAGTGAAGAAGGTGGATGCTTCCTGAATGATTTTAAAGGAGTTTTAATCACCAACTTGTGGACACGAGAATTAATATCCTCTTCAGTTTCAAAGAGTGGATTTGAATATATAGCAAAGGTCCCTTAAGGTTGTTTAGAAGTAGAAGATTCTGGTGGTTCAGAGGTGGAATCAGATGAATAAGTGGTGGGTGATATAAATTCTATAGGTATGTATTCAAGTAGATGAACACCTAGGTCACACTCAGATTTAGGTGATCTCAGTGGAAGTGGCGGTTCTGGATAAGACTCAAGTGGGTGAATAAGGAAAGCTGATTTGAAATAAACTCCCCTATCTAAGATTTCAACAACCCTAGGTGATAGGTGAGTGTACTCTGGAATGGATGGAATGTTACTATAGGGATCAAATTGTAATATATCTTCAGACTGCAAGGCTGAAGTAGATGAATATTTTTGATGTCTTCTTCTAGAACTATCCTTTCTCACATGTCTTTCTAGATCTGACAGAGGACTAATTGTGTCAGATTTAGAATGGGATCTAGTGTGCACAAAAGGTGCCAGTTTGATACAATGGAGTCTCTAGGTGAAGGATTTTTACCTATCTATGTCGTTAATCACCTTAAAGGAATAGGAATAATATCATTGACCCAAGAAAACTTAATTAAATTTGAATCCCTGACAATGGCGCCAGATTGATGTTGTAACTCTGAGATGATAATGTTCAGCTATCATTCCAAGGCATCTAAGATGATTGTTTTTTGGGTTTTGTTTTAATTTGGAGGACCAATGTATGAAACAAATTTAAAACATTGATGTGTAACCTTTTGAATAGTATTAATATTTAAACATAGAGTTGTTATTAATATTCACACAATGATATAGCTTGCATGGTGGTGAGAAGAAATAGAGAGATGGTATGACTACCATAGTCTTCAAATTGAAAATCAAATAATCATAAGTAACAAAACCTTTAAACTATGTTTAGAAGGTCTAACAAAATATGCTTAAACTTACAACAGATGTTGATGATGTTATGTTTTAGAGGGAATTGATAAAACAAACAATTCATATAATTCTTTAGAGGGAATTTATAAAGCAAACAGTTCATAGAATTCATTCTCTTTATAGATGATCACTTTAGAAGCTTATAAGAATAATTGAATAAAAATTACTCCTACCTAGTTATCTTTGGAAAACATAAGAATACGAAGAAAACACTATGAAATAAAATTGGAAAAACTTACAGTAAAAATGAAACTATATGAATTAGAATTCAGAATTCATTTGCTTTTGTATTAATGATTCAGAAAAGTCAAGTAAATTCAATGTTTAGAAATGCTTCTTCAAGGATGCAACCCTTAATAACTCATGGAAGAGAGTTATTTATCCAATCTGAGAACTGAGAATATATCTTAAACTATTTTACAAAAATAAATAAATACAAATTCAGGAATATAACTTGATAGTCAATATCTCACTATTTTGGTGTTGAGTTGTTGATGACTGTTGTTGGAAAAATTGAGAACTGTTGAGCTGGTGATGACTAATGCTGGAAAATATAAGAATTTTTGAACTGGTGATGATTGTCCCTACAAATATTAAATGTTGTTTGATCACCCTTTTAGTCAATTAAATTAGTTAATTCTTGCTAGTGTTTCTTATCTGGGATAGATAGCTTAGCTACCCTTCTATAAACTTCATCCATCTCTGTATACTTATTAACAGTGGGTTTTATTGGAAATATATGCTTGATTTCATCTAGAATGAAAAAAGGAATCTCTGACTGCATTCAACAAAACCCTTGTTGTTGTTGCACCTCTTATGTTTGAAACTGAAGCAACATTTGTACCCACCTTTGTAAGCTTTCGAACATAATCCTTAATGGGAATTAATTTGTCATTTATCACAAGCATAGAGGGAAAACCCTTGCTAGTCAAGGGTTCAACCTACTGAAGAATCTTTGAACTATAGTATTCACACTGCTGCACTTTTTCTCCAACTTAAGGATGAGGTTTTTCTTGTTAATGATCTTCTTGACTTCTAGTATAGTTGATGTCCTATCATTTATACCCAATTCTTCAATATCATAGCTTTCTTGAACCAATTTCAGGCGTTTCCTCAAGCTCTTTAGAAATTAATTTCAACAGTTTCTTGAGCTTTCTCCTATTGGTCTTTTTGATCAAATATTATCTTGATATTGGGCTAGATATCTTTGACTAATTAAGTAATTTCTTCCCATATAATTTCCTTTGCCAAACCTAATCTTTTCCAAGGTAGGACTCTTTGATTTCCTTCTGCAAAACTTCAATCTGACTTTTTGTCCTCTGCAAGTCGGTTGCATGTGAGATGTCTACAATTGCCTTCATATGTTTTAATTCCTTCAGTTCATCTTGCAACTTCTTCATTTCAACTGTCTGAATAGACAGATTTTGAACAGCTTCTGCAAGTTGTTTATCTCCTTCTGATGTACTTGTAGTTGATGATATGCCTAAAGTATAAACCCTGGTTATTGAGATTGTTGAAGGAGATTGCCTTCATATGTTTTAATTCCTTTAGTTCATCTTGCAACTTCTTCATTTCAACTGTCTGAATAGACAGCTTTTGAACAGCTTCTGCAAGTTGTTTATCTCCTTCTAATGTACTTGTAGTTGATGATGTGCCTAAAGTATAAACCCTGGTTATTGAGATTGCTGAAGGAGGAGCTACATACATTGGAACTTGAACCTTCTTGACAGCTTCTTCCTTCTCTTTGACCAATTTTTCCGTCTACTCCTCCATCTGTTTTAATTGCAGATTCTGTTCCATGATGAGCTTCATCATGTCATATTTCTAAGTCTCAGTTTCTTCAATCTCCTTGGTCATTGGGATCATTAGAAGCTGCCAGTTTGAGCTGCTTCCTTAATGTTGAGAGCTCAACATTTTTCTTCTTAACAAGTTCTTCTGTTGCATTTATGTTTGAGGGATCATATCCCATCCTTAGCACATGATCTTCCAAGCATTTGATCTTGGTGTCCTTTGCCAGTGACAAAACCTTTTCCAATTTCATTTGTGACTATGTATTGGCCAAGGTGACATGTAACTTTGACGAACTCATGGCAGGATAAGTTAAAGTAGAAGAACTCATCTATCTAATTTGTCTGTGCATCTCAATTTGATCAATTGGATGCACATATTTTACATTAGACTCAAATGAGGATTGCTTCTAATAATGTGCATGTGTCTTGGGTTATGGAATCTGAGCTTGTAGGAAAGCCATTTGCATTTTTCCCTTCTCAGAATAAAAACTGAAAGAAGTCTGGCCTGAGAGCTAGAGGAATGTTTCCAGAATTGGGTATAGGTGTTCGATTTCAATTCTTCATTCTTCTTTTTAATCTCATTGAAAACATGAAATATGTCCTCTTCCTTGTCCTTTTGAATGCTTCCACTGGTTTGAATTACCTGTTGTTCATGAGAAGTAGTGGAATGAGTTGGGGACTTGGTGGGCTTTCCACCAGACTGTGTATAAATAACAGTCTCTCCAAGTCCATCAAATTTTGTTTTTTGAGACTCTTGTGTTGCTCCAACAATCACAGAGATCATAGGTCTCTTCTTTCTATGCACAATCCTAAAGCCTTGGCTTGATGCTTTAGTTGTAGGGGATGATTGTTATTCCCTTCCTCTTTTAGCTGTCTTTTCCTGTGCAAGTGGAGTTTGCACATTTGAAGTAGAAATTGCCTGCTCTTTAGCTTACTCAAGGGTGTTCTCTTTCCATTCCAACTAATTTTTGCATTGTTTTATTTTAGGTCTAGCTGTGTGGTGATATGCAGTAAACTTATTTTCAACCTTGAGTTTAGAAATCACTCCCATTTGGTCATAAGAACAAGTGAAACTTGGGCCAAACTTCATTTCCTTTAGTAACCTATCAGCTTCTTCTCCTGCTTCTCTAGTGTTGCAGATGAACAGACCGACTTGAGATTTTAGCTTGAATTGTGATTTCTTCTTTGCTGCCACAAAATGTACTTCATCTGCATTTAACCTATGCCTAATATATTCCAGTGCAAAAATTCTGATGGGGAGATACTTGGGAAGTTTCTAGGGTGGAAGCTCACAACCATAAAACCTAATTTATGTATAGTTTTGGTAAAGATACCAATCTTCTATTGTGGCTTGATCAACTAGCTGCAACACTTTTACTTTCATCATTGATTCTTGGTACTAGAGTGCTACTCATAAGACTAATAGCTTGATGAATAAACAATTCTATGAACTGTTTACAAGTAAATTATTCTTTCTCCTTCATTCCCATTGTAGTCCAAAAGATCATTGATTACTGGTTACCTTCTTCATCTAGCTTCTGTAAGGTGAATGGAAATTTGTCTCCCTAAAAGTATATAAAAAGGTATACAAGTACTGAAGCATACTTGAATACTTGTTCAGTGTTAAACTTGACAAATTTCTCATGTATGGCTTCAGCTAGGAATTGGCTAAAGTTATACAGAATAATGGATTTGGAATCAACAGAAAAGATTGACAAGAAACCTAGGATAGCTTCATTAACATATTAATTAGAATTGTAACCAAGTAGATAGGACAAAATAGTGGTGATTTTCTTGGTTCTGTCAGGGAACATGGATGAATCATAAGGAGGGTTTGTTTTAGGCAGAGGACTACCTATAGCTAGGAAAAGTTCAAGAGTCTGGGATCTTTTAGTAAAATCTAGCTTTTGATAAGCTTCTATCAGGCTTTCATGAGAAAAAGGATGGGTTGGTGTAATAGTTGGAGCTTGCAACATCTTTTCAATGGAATCAACATTGATAAAACAGAGGAATTCTCCTATGGGTTAAATGATTTCTCTTTCAGTGGGATCACAGATTCATGGCATTTCCTGAAAAATTCATGTGCTCTGTGCATCTAAGGGAAAATGTGGTGGGAAAGGAGGGATTCCCACAGTCCCATTTCATCTGTCTGATCAATTAATTGATCCTCATCCAGCAGTAAATTTCATATAAATCAAATTGAGAAGAAGAATCAATGATTTTACAATCTCTGTCGACCAAAGGAGTATGACAGAAGTCAACATGCAGATGAATAAGAGGATTTGGGATTTTTGCAATTTCCTTTCCCTTAGGAGGTATCTTATCAAATGAATTGCAGAACAAAAGTGATGGGAAAGGAAAAAGTTGGTTTGAAACTGAGTGATAGTAGTAAAAATAGTCTCACTAAAAAGAGACAAGTGGACCTGGATGTCGACTTTCTTCTGAAGAGGAAAAGGTGACTGCTTAAGTTTTGAACGGTCATTGGGTTGTAAGGGGGAAATCTTCGTGACGAATTTAGTTACAGAAATGCATTGTGTAACAATTTTCATGAAGGAAAAGGGCTTATTATGGAAATAATGGAGTGGCACTGTTTAATGAATGACTAAGTTTTCATTAATTATCCAACAAGATTATTAAACGGGTCTATTGGGCATAAATTCATGGGAGTGTGAATTAAAAGAATAATGCATAGGTGACAGCTGATTGGAAGGAGGAGGTGACATGGAGCAGACGTGAATAGTGACGTTGGAGTAGCGGTAAATGGTCAAACATAAACTGCATTTAGGAGAAACTTGAGGTGGTAAGTTGTTTTGAGATTTTAAGTCCTGAAAGACTAGAATGAGCGAAAATTGGTTTAAGAGCGTGGTTTCCAAAACTGCCCACTTCCGATCCCCCCCGCCAATAAATTTCAGATGGCAAAAGAGGGCAAAGGAGCAATGTGGGCCATCGAATCTCGAGGGAGTGTGCAAGATGTAAGGTGAGATGAAAGGGATTTAACATTGTGAAGTCGAATGCGCTGGTGGGGACAAGGTTTATGGTGGATGTGACAATTTGTCTTATGGCGTATGAATGAATGAAGTTAGGATATCATAAAATACATTGGTACCTAGGATTATGGTTAATGAAAGCCCATACCATATGCACATCTTTTGAATGTTATAACGTAGGATAAAATCCTTTAATGCTCCTATAGTATTTCATTTGTCTACCTACCCCTATCTTTCCTAACATTTTCTCATTTAGTTTCCCCGAGTGCATTTAAACTAGAAACTCAATATTTTCCTTTTAATGACTAATCTACTTCTATCCCTTATTTCCTCCATTGGCTCAGATTAAAATGTTGAGCCAATTTTATTTGCTACCTATTGAAAAACAATTTAAATCAAATCCAATCATGATTGAACTATACAATTGGATTCTATGAACGGTGTGCCATTTAAAAAATTTGCACACAACCTTTATTTGAAAAAATAAAATTTACTAAGAGTAGTGGCATTTGGATTTGCAACACTTTCAGAGTTTATTGTTTTTTTCTTTCTAGCCTAACATTTCATTTTTGCCTTCATTTTTAAGGCCATATATTCTAACATTTTATTTTATATGGACTCATTCATAAAAATATCCCTAACAGTTTTTATTTAATATTCTTTTGTCCATATCCTAACTTAAAATTTTTTGAAATATATTTTTATCTTTTGACTAGTTGATACTAACTTACCAAAACCAAAAATTGCTACAACATGTTTCAGATGCATTGACGAAGTCTGTGAGCACTAAGAAGTTTCCTTGGTGTAGAGAAACAATGGTCATTGCAGGGCTGGACCAATGACTAAGATCTCATATGACCCCCTGTGCGGAAAATGAAACAACAAGTGGGATAATGTTGGGTGTGTGTTATATTCTTTCCATGACTAGTCACATGCACAGGGGGGTCACAAGGGGGGTGATAGCCCCCTTTGTTCATTGCATCAAGTGCAACAAGAGGGTCATAGGGAGAGCACAACCCCCCCCTTCAGGGGGTTTTGGGGGGGTGGTAGCCTCATTGTATAGGGTCTAGGGAAGCACCCTAGAAAATATTTTTTAGACGCTATATTAGGTGGGGGGACCTACCTATAGGTTTTTTCATGGGTTTCGCACATGGTTTTGGGCATGATCGTTTTATTCCCATGATATTATGTAGATCTGGTTAAGGTAACTATTATTATGTTCTAATCCAAGGTTAATGTATTGGGCCTTATGAATGCTTCGACATGTATATATATATGTATTGTAACATTGAAAGGAACATAATGAAAAGTTAATCTAGTAGTCTCGATTTCGGGATCTAGGGAAAAATCGAGCTATGTATTTGTTTTATGTTTCTTACCATTGTATAGTTTTTGTTTTTTTGAGAATTTATTTGTAGGTAATTTCTGTACAGTGTTAAAACCTACAGATACGTCCTTTTCACATGCTTGTTATTACTACAACGATCTACCCATATCTTAGAAATGACCTCTGCTTAGGATCATGATGGTTTTCGTTGGAGGAAGCATCGGGGAAGTTAATGGAAGAGTAACGAGAATCATGTTGTTGATGAAGGGAATTAGTAATAAATTAGGCACCCATCTGACTCCTACGTTATCCATCACTGAATTGGTTTCTTGGTCTCATTTTTCACCTTTGATGCATGTTAATTTTGTTATGAATTTGTTCCCCAACGTCATTGTGGCATCTAGGAATTTTTATTTCAGGTAGTTCTATGAAGAGCTCCTATGTCTCAGATTTCAAGTTATTATACATAGGATTGTTCACTAGGGAGATTGACACCCCTATTCACGGGAAATTTGGTGAAAAGGACCTTCTAGCTCTCAAATGACTCCACCATCATCTAGTCTTCTACCCTTTGTTGGTCACAAACTAACTCAAGCTCTTTTGCATGAAGATAATTCTAGGATTCATGTCTCATATTTGGTCATTTATAATAGTCAAGGTTGACATGGGAACCCCTTTGAGGTAGGCTCCTATTTCATTACTTTATGTTATAATTATGGGTTTTTAAAATGGTTTGGGGCTCTGTTGAGTATACCTCCATGTTGGCTTGTTGAGGCCTAGCCTAGGTTCAGAGGTGATTTAGCTAAACAAATCCTATTACTACTAGTCATTTTGGAAACAGTCTAGGGAGTGTGGGCTGAGGTCTCACATGGAGTAGTATGGGAGGGTGCTAAAACTAGGTTTCCACACCCTGGCAATGTCTGATGGTTTCCAATGGTTTGCGGTTCGACCCTGCGAACATGTCGCTATACACACCTATCTGTACCTCACATCTTGAGATGCTACCTTGGTGCAGCACTTCTCGGGGGAGAAATAGTGTTATTACCCAAGTCCTTACTAGTAATACTATTTGAGTTGATTAACTTAGCTTATTTGTATGCTTTTAGTTATACTTAACAATATTCACAATTCATACAAGTGTGCATAGTAAATGAACAATATAATTGCAATTCATATCCAACAGATAATAACCCAAGACATATACATGTATTTCAGATAAAACATCTCTCTATTATTCTCTTCCTTCAGCTACAGACTCTATTCTTCCTGCACACTCAGATGTAGGGGTCTGCGCTCTCAGTTGCGGACTCTACTAGGCCTCTGTACACTCCGCTGTAGAGCCTCCTCCTACTACTACAACCCAAGACACACATAGACACTTCCTCTATGCTTCTACCTCATACTTCACTCTTTCTTCCTTCGCTATCTTTTACACTTAGAGCTTCGCTCTATTTATACAATCCCATGGTCTGCAGACCATGAGTAGGCTAACATTCAACACTTAGGGTGGACAACTTTATGACTCTAACATACACTTTGCACCCATAATTCACAGAGATTTACAATAATATCACTCAAAACTTGGGCTTTGAGCCCCAAAACATCATGTGGGGGGATTCCATTCCCAATAGGCCCCCAACACAAACATTGTGACTTGCCCTCGAGTCACTCTATTGGCACAACAATCTTGGCGTGAAGTCCCTCCAAGTGGTCTTAGAGGTCCTGATATCCCTAACACATTGAGCTGCTACTTGTTGAACCTGTTGCATCTGTTCTTCTAAGACCTCCGTGTCCGAATTGTGTCCTTACATTTGTACCAGCATCTGATACATATTCTTATAGTCTCGCGCCCTTGTCTGGTTCCTTGGGTCTCGAAGACTGTGCTTGGGTTGGTTAGTCAAATAGTTGGCCCACCCATGTAGGGCTTTAAGCGGCTGACATTTACTTTGCCTACGAAAGGTTCTCCATTTAGTTTGACTAGCTAGACCGCACCTCAGTCTGTGAACTCCTCAACCATGTATGGTCCTAGCCAATGCATTCTAAATTTTACTAAAAATTTTTCAAACTTACTATCATACAACAACATTAAGCCATTTACCTTGAAGGTGCACAACTTGATATGGCACTTGTGCCAGGATTTTTCATGCTAGTTTTGTACCTGCTGATGAAATCTAGCCAAAAACTATTCTTCCGCAAGTTCTTTTAATTGTACAAGCCTTTCCTCTAGAGCTTCGTAGTCCATCATCCTAGTGGGCACCACAATTCGTAGACTAGCTACGATATATTCCATTGGCATGACAACTTCTATGCCATAAACTAACTGAAAAGGTGTCTCTCCTGTCAGTTTCTTGCATGTTGTCCTGTAGGCCCATAGCATGGCAGGTACGCGCAGGCCCCAATCGTTCCGCTACGCATTGAACACTTTGGTCAGTGTAGTCTCCAATATTTTGTTAAAAGCTTCTGCAGTCCCATTGCCTCGTGGGTGTTATGGTGTACTTTTCTGATGACACACCTAGAATTATTCTGTGAGCGCATTGATAGTTTTGTTTAGGAAATGTGTTCTGTGATCACTCATTAAGATTTTCATATAGCCAAATTGGGTCAACAGATTTTCGGAGAAAAAATTCACAGCCATAGTGGTCGTGCAGTCTTTGACCGGCTGTGCTTCCACCCATCATGTCAGATACTCCATTATGGTGATGATGTAGCGTGCGCCCATCCTTCCCTAAGGTTTTATCAGTCCCACAAAGTCGATTGTCCATTTTACAAATGGATGTAGTGTCATTTTTGGATTTAGTGTCATCTCGTCCCATCGCAATGGTTTTCGATTCCTTTGACATATATTGTAGGCCTTACAATGCGCTTTCGAATCCTGGTGCAAGATTGGCCTCCACAACCCTGCGCAAAGAATCTTTTGTGCAGTTACTCATCCTGCACATTGTCCTCCTACAATGCCCCCATGTGCTTCCGCAAGGATATGACTTCGTTCAAATTCAAGTACGTATCTTCATAATATCCCATGATGATATAGGTGCCCCGTGATGATAGAAAAATCTGCCGCACGCGCCACTAATTCCTTCTTCTGTTCGATAAACTATTCCTTCGGTGTAGTCCCCATTGTCAAAAAATGGATTATATCTTCGAAGTGTTTGTCTGCGACACGCACCAACAAGATATGTGCACAGGTAATCTTTCCTTTAGATTAGTGGGTTCCTCGCCCATCTCAATGCACAATAAGTGATCTGGTCCTACGTTCAGGTGTCTCGGTTTTACTATGACCTCAAAATCATATTCCTAGAACAATAAGAGCCACTTGCATATGTGCCCCCCCAACACAGGCTTATTGACCAGGTATTTAAGCGTAGAATGGTCGGTATACATCTTAAAATGTCCTTCGAGAAAATAATGTAGGTATTTTTGGGGCGTGTACACCATCGCCAACCCCTCACACTCAGTGGCGGAATAGTTCTTCTCATCTTTAGACAACCTCCGGCTTGCAAACACGATAGGGTGATCCACTCTTTCCCTGCCCTTCTGTGTGAGCACTACTCCCAGTGCAATACACGATGAATCAACATGGACATGAAACTCCACATCCCATTTTGGGAAGACTAGGATTGGAGCGGAGGCCAATTTCCCCTTTAGAACATCTAAAATTTTCATGTAATTGTCATTCCAGCAAAGTGTAACATCCTTTTTCAATAGTTTTTCATCGGTGCAGTGATTTCCGCATAGCTCTTGATAAACTTTCTGTAGTATCTGGTGTGTCCCAAGGTAGCGTGCAGATGTTTAACACTTCACAGTGCTTCCAAATTTAGAATCACTACAATCTTCACAAGGTCCACCATCAGTCCCTGTTTGTAGACCACATGTCACAACAGGTTTCTAAAGGGAACATGGAATGTGCACTTCTTAAGGCTCAATGCAATCTGGTGTCATTGGCAAGTATCCAGCATCAAGCGTAAGCTTGCTACATGGTGCTTAACTAATCTGAAGACAGTCCAGTCATCCAGATAGACCTCCAAGAACTTGTGGATGTATTCTTTGAACACAACAACAGTGATGCATGAAAAGATGGTTGGCGCGTTCTTCAATCCAAATGGGATAATGGTGTATTGAAAGTAGCCCCATTCCAGTGTGAAGGTTGTTTTTCTCCTATCTTCCTGTGTTATCTTAATCTAATGGTACCCCGAGAACCCATCCGTGAATGAATAGGCCTCTTTTTCACCGACATTTTCCAATACTTCATCTATGAACCGTGTCAGGAATGGGTCATGTACATAGGTGTTTTTCAGTTTTCTGAGGTCCATGCGTATTCTTATTTCACCCTTCTGCTTTTTCTCTTATATTACCATAGGACTCACCCAATCAGATTCTTCCACTTGCTCAATAATTTCGGCTACGAGCATTTTTTCAAATTCTTCGTGGACCTTTTCCTTATATTTTGGATTCAAGTGGTAAGGTCTCTACTTCACCAGCCTCATGTTGGGTGTTAGTGTCGGTATCTTCATCCCTCTGTCAGAGATCAAATCCTCTTGTTGCATTTCATATTAGGTGTCCTGCCCAGTCAGTTGCATTCCATTAGGTGTATGGATCGTCTGATGGTAGTGGCTTCTCCTACTTTTTCCCTCATGTCATTTACTTGTTGGTTCATGTTTGTTCATCAAAAAGCATATTCAGTCACTTTTTGTCTTTAAGATTGCAAAAGTCTTTTAGGGTTTCATTGTCATTAGGTCTAGGCTTTCATTAGGGTTTTATCAAAAAGTGTTTCAAAATGTCCAATAACAACTAGGAGGCACCTGAGGAGGTTCTAGCATCAATAAATTTCATCATTAAGTTTTCAGAGAAGTGTCTTCCCTCAGAACGGAGTTTTGAGGAAAAACAAAGTATTTTTGCCTTTTATTGTACAAATTCATGTAATTTCATCTTCTTCATATGTAAATCATTTCATCCATAACCTTGGTCACTTTTCCTAGCCCCAGTAGTTCCAATCCCCAGCAAAACAAGCAAAACATAAGTCATTCAGTCCATCACAAGCTCAAAAAAGTGGAAAAGCTAAAAAACGGAGTCTAAAAATAAAGTCAAATTCCAAACATTATGAAAGTGAGTTTTGTGAAATAAAAATTAAAGGTTCCTTGTATATAAGTCATTGTTTCAATTTGAAAAGCTCATTTGCACTCAAAGACAAAGTGGAAGCAAGACAAAGACATGTTGGTGAGCAAGTGAGCGAAATTGGTGAAAATTGCCCCAAGACAGAGGCGAGATGTACTGGGTAGGTGGCGCGGCACACATAACTGGCGTGGCGCATTGGGCTGCAATTACCAGTGCAAATTTACACAGGCACGATGCACATTACTGGTGCGCGCGTTGGGTTTGATGCACGACACATACATCCAACAAGCCCAAAACCTTCAGCACTTCATTCCAAATCGCCCAAAACGTGTGGATCATCATTTGTGCAAGTAAGTTAAGCCTTCATCACTGCTAGTGAAGTGATTTTTATGCAATTTATGGTGATTGCCTTATGGTGATGGTTTGAGAAAGAAATCAAACCCTATCTCTTGAAAAAACTGTTGCCTAGGGTTTGTATTGACTATTTGGCCACCAAGTCCACCTTTCTACTCCCTCACTCCATTTTTCCTCATTTCCCTTTTCCCTAAACTCACATATCCCTAAATTCACTAATCCCATATTCCAATTCCCATTTCCCAAAATCCCAAACAAAAATTCCCAAACCCTAGTCCTATATCAAAAACTCCTAAATCATTCCCTAATTCCATATTTCCCTAACTAAACCCTATCCCAACAGTCCCTAAAATCCTTCATTTCTACCCCCTCTACGGTCTGTTATATCACTCTTGCCTTGGTGGAAAAAGTCAAAACACATCATCAAGACAGTTCAAGACAGGTCAACACATCATCACCAACTCATTAAGACAGTTTAATCACTAGCAGAGATGGCATCTAATCCCTCATATGATTATGAAGAGGAGACACACAGTGACTCACCTACAAAGGTACATGCACGCAGGAGGCCTCATAGAGGTGGCAAACATATTAGAGAAGAACCAACCTCTCTTGCTGAATTACAGGACAAACCTCTTGCCATTTCTTGTTTGCAACACCAGTCCTGCTATGAATTTTGTGAGAAGGTTGCTAGCATTCAATTTCATCATGAGTTGGCTCATTTGTTTGTGCTGCATATACATGATGGTCAAGCCACTCTAGCTGGTGTCCCTTTCACATTAACACCAGAATATATTTCACTAGCAACCAGTATCCCTAACATTGGAGAGTAATGGAACAAGAGGCAACAAATTGACCAGCAGCATTACAAACCATACATCAAGCCTCATTTTTTGAGACAGCTCAAGAGATTTTTTCCTTTTCGATACCTCAAAGACTCATATGCTCCTTTAATGAAGTTGATTATGAAGTATTTCAGCTGTGAGGATCGGTTCTCCTGTTTATATGCTTATCATATCCAGCTGCTGATGCATTTTACCAGGGTGAGGATGATGAACAGCCCTTACTTCATGTGCCGAAATATTGAAAAGATGACCACTCTAGTGCAGCACAAGACTCCTCAGCAGTAGTTCAAGAGTATATATCATTTTGCTCTCATGAAAATTGTGGTCATCCATCAGCTTGGCTTGCAAGGCATCACTTGGGAGGACTTTGTTTCTCATGAGTTTTTCAGAGCTCCTCAGGGACCTTCAGAGGCTTTGCATGAGATAGGTGGACCTTCTTATTAGCATGAGAGTCATGAGACATAGACCGTTAGCATGCTAGTGTTCATCACTTATAAGAAGGGCACTAGACGGTTGTTCGCAGCAACCAAGCGAGTATTATCTCCATTCGGGATGGAAGGGGTCTTGCTTCCGTCATCAGCAACACAATTTTAGGACAAAGGCAAGAGGCCTTTATAGAATGAGGGGGCTTCACATGAGCAAGACTTTATTCTCATTGAGAATGATGATACAGACATGGGCCCGCAAACCACAAATCTCAAAGAAATCATCCAAGAGCCACAGGTGGACATCAAAGCCTTGTCCCTCAACTTGGAGAGGGCTAAGTGTATTATAAAATACTTGGAGCAAAGGAATAAGTAGCTTGAAGATCAGTAGGTGATCATGGAGTTGCAAAACATTCAGGAGAATCGCCAAGCTGTCCAAAGGAGGATGGTGGAGTTCACTTCACTTGAGCAAGAGATCACTGTCGATCAGGAGTCTTGTCTTGAAAGATTTAATATCCACTTAGAGATATTGTTTGAGAAGGTCAACAACGAGAAAGACTTGTTTATATACATGGCTTTTCATTACATGGTCAGGAACAAAGTTTGCAAGGCGAGAATCAGGAGCTTAAAGGCAAAATTGAAGAAGGCATCAAAGAGGCGAAAGGAGCATGATCAACTTCAGATATTGGCTGAGGCTTCCTTGGCCCAACAACATGGTTGATGAGGAAGACTCAGCCCAAATTTCAAAAAATTTGGGGCATTTTTGAAATGTTTGAAAATTTTGGCACAAAAACAGGATTTTCTGCCCTATGCGCCACGCCACGTGGCGCTCAATTTTTCTAGGAGCCTTCAAACCACAAAAAACTCAGCATTTTTGGATTTTGCATGGAAAAATATGCTTTCCTACCCTTGGCCAAGAAATTTGGACAGGTTTTGAGCCCTCAAAAAGGTCAAAAATACTAAAAAAATGACCTTACTGCCCCTATTTTGACACACAGGAAGCAGTCTTCGGAGATTTGATTTTTGATAGGGAAAATAAAGGCCAAATTGAAAATTCCACTTGGGTTGGAAAGTAGACAAGTAGACCTTTCCAAAAAACATACTTGGAGCTAATTTGGACACTAGGAAAGCCTCTAAACGTGGGTCCAAACAAGCGCTACACATAGAGAATCACACATGGCGCATAGAGGAAATTTTGTCAGTTTGACCGGGTATTGCTCTGTTTTTCACCCAGATTTGGCTAGTTTGACTTTTTCATCTTCTTAATGTAAAACTTGTGTTGTAATTTCATGTACATTGATGGATCATGATGTAAATATGTCAAATTTTCACTTAGAAACGTAGATTCATCTGTTTAAAAGTTGTTTGAAACTGAATGAATCAGTTCCCTTGTTTCTAGAGGCATGTTGTTCCACTGGTTGGTTTCTAGTTCCTAGTTTAGAATTAGTTGGAATAGCTCCTAAACATGTGATCTCGACCCCTAGAGGCTAGGATGAGCTATGGTTTGTCTATATTATGTATTTTTTCGGTCATTAGCATGGTTGGACTCTTGAGAAAGAAGGGAGCTTCATTGTACACGCATATCAACATTTTGGCTAAGGAATTGAGACCAGGGTTTGCAGCACTCTTTGGGATCCCTGTGGCATTTTGTTTTGGTACAGTGATTTCTTATGTATTTGTTAATTTTCTTATGTATTATGTATGTCATTTTCCCTCTTATTTATTCTCAACTAAATCAAGCAAGAGTGTAAGTAAAATACATTGAAATTGCAGTGCTCTACTTAAAGTTTGCTTTACTTTCTTGATGTTTTCAACTGTTTGGAGAGGATCCATGGCTTCTCTTGCCCTTTTCAACTCCTTCGCAACCTAAACCATCCATATCATTTTATTTAGAGTGCCAAATATAGTTTCCTACCTTGCCCCATTGAGACCTCTGCAACACTGAAACTCATTCCCTGCACCCAAAATCTGCTTTTCCATTAGAGCCCACAAACACATCATTTTATCCAATAAAACTCTTTCTACCTATACCTAGCCTAAGATCAGTAATCAAATCAGTCATATAAAGCCTTTAGTGATCATAATTTGCTGAGATTGACCCGGAGACAGCCCTCTCCTGACCTGGTAGGGCTAGCTACCAAGTTGAGCATTGTTCGATGTTGGCCCTGGATGCTACTTTTTCAGCCTAAGGTAAATCTAGGCATTAACATTGGGTTTCAGGGTAATATTCATCATACCTAAGTCACCAACGATCCCTTTTAAATCTGTAATTTTGGTTAGGAATAAGTCTTGGTATTTGCGGAGTAACTTAGCGACCTTATCCACCGTGGCATCATCCCAATAGTCTTCACGCAATGCATACTTTGGTTCTGCCTTCATTCCAATGTTTACTTACTTCGTTTTTAGTGGTGTAGTGATGTCAAGATCCTCAACCAATGGTCCTCGAACCACCTAATAACCTTCTGCTTCTCGAATGTTAATATTTCGGGGGTCCTCATCATACTCCTCAATATTTACATGGTAACACTCCAGCACGTACCTCAGCTGTGTTGCCCATTCTGGTTGAAGCATTTCCATTGGCTCTTTGGGTATTTTGAAGATAGCTACTTTTACTACTTGTAGCACATCGTCAACATTCTTCGACCAATGATCTTCAAACGTGAAGGTTAGCAAGAATGCTTTGCACAAGATATCCCATTCGCCCATGCCATGGTGGAGTTCTGTCTCAGTATACCAATTCATGGGTATGACATCTAGAGTATGAAAGAACAAATGCACCCGTTCTAGTTGTGGCTCTTTCCTGTAGAACTTGGTCCATTTCACAAGGTGTGTGCATGGATCATCCCGTTCTCATACTTGTCTACTAGCCGCATCTGCGGTTTCAAAAATCATAGGTGCATCATCCTTCTACATTTGCACCAATCCTCAAAGCTTCTCTGATGTGTACCCCACCAACTTGCGGGTGTAGTGTGCAATGCCCATTTTAGAGCATCAAAACACTGCTGTTTTGACACTTCTCCTTCAAATTTGTCCTAGAATTTATCCAGTGTTGTTAACCCGTCATACACAGGCATATTTCTTACCTGGGTTGTCACGCAGTGTATTGATCCTACCATCATGTTCGAATTGAGTGTGGTTACCTCATGTAACTAGTTTTTCCATCATTCTATTTCCTCATCCGAATCTGATGTGGAGGAGCTTTCGTGATCCCATGAAATCTGGCCATCCACTGTAGGATTCACCCAATCCTATTCCTGAGTGGTTATCTTGTAGATATAGTCTAGCTTGTTGTCTCTTTCATCATCGAGCACTAGCTCTGTGTAGCGTGATCCTTCGACAAGGTATAAAGGTACCACTACACATAATGACTTATTCTCAAAAATGATTTTGCACTTCTTCAGATTTATGACTCCACTCTGTTAACACCCAGGTTGTTCCCTATGACTCCGAAGGGAATACGGCTGGGGTAACCACTAACCAATCTTTGGACTACAGCTTCTAGCTCAGCTGTAATCAGAGAGGGCTCTCTCTGTAAGGTTTGTCTCTGTTCTATGGAGATTTTAGGCTAGTTATGAAGTGAAAGGTTTCTTTGATTTATGTTTGGTTGGGAGGATGTATTTCTGAAACTTTAAAATTGTAGTTCTGCAGGTAAAATTAATCCATTGGGAAATGGAGTCTATGGCTGTTAGCTATTTGAAATATTGAGTTTGATGCAGCTGGAGTTACAGGACCATTTAGATATTTTATGAAACAAACTTTAAATTGTGATTATGGAGTGTAAACAACCAGTGAAAAGCAGTTAAGAAATTTTCACTAGGCTGGGATGTGAGAAAGGGATGTATTCCTCAGGAGCAAACTTGAATTCCTGAAATAATAAATCACTGTGATGATATAGTGTGAAAGGTAGCAATTAAGAATTACACTTTCATTACCATAACTAAAGAAAAGACATTTAAAATAGCTTAGATTGAGTTCAGGGTAATCTGTGATTAAGTCCTGGACTATTTTTTTTCCTTGCTATTAACAGTTCAAACATGGAAACATGAAACATATGTGAAAGATCAACAACATATAACGAAAAGGTACAAGAGAAACTTATTGAGTCATGAGATACGCAGGAATCCTGCAACTTTCAGCCAAGCACCAGACAAGATCAAATAACACAGAGCTTTGGAAATTCCATCATCCTTTGTATTATTTCTCTGAGAATTATAGTAGAAGAGGAGTAGAATAGATATGAAAAAGATTTCTTACATCCAATGTCCAACCCCTGCTAACAAGTGCGAGGGGGAATATATAGCAGTTTCATACAAAATATCTCAGGTATTGAGTCATCTGAGACGGAAAATATCTTCTTTAACTTGTACAGAGAATGCAGATGAAAAGTTATTACAATTTTTAATACACTTTAAAGGCTCTTAACTCCTGTTAGAACAATTTTGACCTTTGGAGCTCACAGAGTCGGTTGAGCGCTTTGTTATAACTGCTGAATGACGTGTCTGTGCAGCTGTGTTTTCCTGTAGCTTCTCGGCCCTGTCACCTGTGACTTCTCGTGCTGCTGTGGTGGCCGAATACTTGTGCTGAGTTGGCTCAGCCTCTTTCTGCATACCTGCTGATGTGTCTTTATCTTCCTGTGTATGAAAATTTAAATATTTTCAAAAAGTAAAATCATAATTACTGACTTTGATTTAACAGTAATTATATCAAATTTTCCCACACATCCGGTGTAGGCAATTGATGCTTCAAAATTGACACCATGGTCTCATATGCTTCTGTGTATTTGTAAAAATGGGGAGGCTCATCAAACAAGTGTGTGATTTCATTCATGATAAAAAACAGACTCTCCACCCTGTTGAAGAGGATCTGCCCTGTTACTGGTCCTGTTGCTGATGAACTTGCTACCTCTGAGATTTGATTTCCTGCAAAAGTGCTCACTCTATTAGCATATTTCTCATGTGAGAGCAACTTTCCTGATGGCTCCAGCAGGCTAGGCAGACCCCTGTTTTGCAATGCCATGAACCTGTTCTGGAACTTGTTGATGTCTGCTTGCATATCCTGGACTCTTCTTTCCAGGGTCTGAATCAAGTTTCTCAATGTCAGGACCCTTTTTATTAGTGAGATGGTCTCTGTCCTGTTTCCAATTCCCATTTTGATGAGCTGGGAGCTTGTTCTGTAGTTTAGCACACTTATCATTCTAGTGGCAATCTCAGGCATACTGCCTAGAGATGCCCTTGCCCGTTGTATCTCTCTATGTGCTTTTCCAATGAGCGTTATTTGCTCATGGATGGCCTCAATATACTCCCACTGATCTGTGATAGACTGGCCAATATTGCCCCATACGACCCTTTTAAGCTCAGATGTGACCTTGTCTAGTGTGAGCTCTTTTTCTAGCTTAGTTATCCTTTTCTTGAGGGCCTTTACCTCCCTCTCTCTTTTAGCCACATTTTGCTTGGACTTGTCATATTTTTCATTGATTTTTGCCAGACTGTCCTTGGCTTGATTGAGCTACGACATCTGAGACTCCAAGACTTGTATTTCATTTCTCAGCTTTTGCATATCAAGGCTTTCAGCCTGCTCTATTGTTGGTGCTAAGGAGGATGGAGCTGCCTGTTATTCCTGTTGGCTAGGAGGGGCAGTGGTTTGAGGGATTTCCTCAATATTTATTGTTTGTGGAGGAGGTTGTGAGGTTTTCCCTGCCTCTTTTTGCTATAAAGCTGCTTGTAGGGTAGCCTCTGATTCCTGCAGCTTTTCTTGAGTATGGATGAGCTCTTTGTATAATGTCATGAGCATAGCAGCTGCATCCTTCTCTTGCCTGAGCTGGGCAACATCTTCTATTTGGGGATGAAGAGTTGCTGGTATTTTCAACATCTTTCTCAATGCTGCCATATCATCATCCCTCAGCTTCAGGATTTCTTGCACTACTTTAACATCTTTGGGATCATGCCCAAGCTCTATTATAATTTCCTCCAAAGCTTTGATCCTATTGTCCTTAGCTTGAGAGGAAGCCCTTTCTAGCTCAAGGTGTGCAGCGGTGTTAGTTAGGCTATTTTGCAACCTATAGTTTACTAGGGTCTTATCTGCCAATGGGCATAGACCATCTCACCCATTTGTTTGTGCAACTCTATTTGATCCATTGGGTGGATGTCTTTGGACAGGACCTCCAGGTTGGTCCTGATATAATCTGCAGCTGATTGTGGTTGCTGCACTGTTGGTGTAAAATGGCTCATGATCATTTTTCCTTCATGTGCATCATATGCAGACATGAGCCTTTGCTGGTTCGTAGGAGCCATTTTCAATAGGTGATTATATAGCTGCAGCTTTAATGGTTCATTTCTACTTTTGATGTCTTTAAACTACTGTTTGATGCTTTTCTCACCTTCCCTCCTTTGTCTTGAGGAGCTCACTTCTCCTACTACTGCCCTATCTTGCTCCTGTTGGAAGGAGCTGGCTAAGGCCTCCATGCTAGGCAAGCCTATTCCTGAAGTCTGCCCCATTGGCATTTCTTCTTCAGAGAAGGGATTTAGTCTTTGCCTCTTCTCCCCTTGGTTTGGCGATGCTGTAAGGGGAGTCTCTCTTTCTCTTTTTCTGTTCACATCCTCCGTTTGAGGGGTTTGGAGCACGGAGGAGTCAATCCTTGAATCTTGTCTGGGGGGTGCCATTTGTGTTGGCTGCTGCTAGGTGGCCATTGGGGCCTCTGCTATCTGTTCCCCTTGTACCTATTGCTCTTTTTGCTGCTGTACCTGTTGGGGTTGCTGCACCTGTCCCTGCTGTGCCTGTTGCCCTTCCATGTCCTTCTCCTTGCCTTTGCTCTGAGCTTGGCTTGTGGTTTGGACTGCCTCTTGATGTGCTGTAGATGATGAGGCAGTTGCTCCTTCTTGAGGCTTTGGCAGAGCGAATACCTGTGGAGGAGATTCCAAGTCAGCCATTTTCAGAAGATGCCTTCTAGCTCTTTCATTCAATTATTCTTGTGTGATTGGTTCCTCCAGTGTGCCCCTTTTCCATTTTGGCTGGTTGGCAAATTTTTCAATGTGGGGCAAACTCACATGGTCATAGCTAGAGAGATTATATTTTAGCCTTCTGAGTGATATGGAATGATTAGGGTCATAGGGTTTCCACAGGAGGCTGGTTTTCAGGCCCAGGCATTCTAGTTTTCTATCAGCTTCTTTCCAGCCTTCCCTTTTATTCAAGACAAGGTGGCCCAATTGATTTTTCACCTTTAGCTGTGCCTTCTTGCCCTTGCCTACAAAGTGTACCATATCAGCATTCCCAAATTGCCTGAAATATTCAAGGGCAAATAGTCTCATAGGCACACATACTTGGGCAATCTGTATGGGCGTAACTCACACCCATATATTCTGATTACGGTGTAGTGTTGGTAAAAGTACCAATCCCCTATGCTGTACACCTTGGATAGCTGCAGGATCCTCTGCATCTCATCAGTCAGTCTTGGAGGAGGCGAGCTTAGGAATAAAGACATGGCTGGGTGGATGAAGAGGTATATGAACTCATAGTAGGTATATGGAGAGTAGGTGTTGTTATGAAATACTGAGGTCCAGTACACTACTGACCTTGAATTACCTTCTGCATCTGTTCTCTTAACAACGAAAGAGAACTTCTCATGTTGATAATATAGAATAAGGTGGTAGATGTAGGAGGTGTATCTGAACACCTTCTCTCTTGACAGGTTCAAGAACTGCTCATGCATCTTATCTGAAATATATGTGGCATAATCATAGTAGATTGGACTCTTGCCAGGGGAGAACATAGTCATCATCACTAGTACAGTTTCATTAATAAATTCAAGTGATTTGTACCCCAAGATGGAACTGATCATGTATGCAAGATCTATACCTAGTTGATTGAGGTAGCTATCAAAAATAGGAGGGTACAGCACAGTGTCAGAGTTTGTAATGAACAATTGGTTGAGCTTTAGGATTTGTGCATCTGTTAGCATCTTAGCTCCTTGGTTGATCAAATCCAATAGAGACAAGGGGACCAATTTCTTCTGGGTCTTGAATTGCAGCATCTCTCTAATGGCCTCAGGGGTTATGTAGAATACCGCTGAGCCTGAAGGGTCAAGCACAACTCTTTGCATGGGGTCATAGCAGACAGCACATAGATGAATCAGGTCAAGGAATTGGTTGACCTGAGGGAGCTTGAATATTGGGAGGAAGGAATCCCAAATGCCTAGTATGTCTGTCCCATCCTTATGTTTGGCCTTAAGCTCATTTAGCAGGTGAAGGTGGAACTTGCATTTTGATGAGGAGTCCTCTGAGATTTGGTAGTCCAAGTCTGCCAAATCCTGCCACTCCAATTCTCTCTGTGGGGCATTTAAGGGAGAAGCATTGAGGGCAACTGGTGCAACTGGAGTCTCCATGGTTACTTGGATTCTGTTTGGCAAATAAACTGTTGTTTCTTAGGTCGGAAGAGCATTGCTTGAGTGAAGAGGGAAAATTGAGAAATGCAGGGTAACAGGGCTAGTCTGCAGCAATTGAAATGTTGTTTTAGTTCCTTCAGGAGGTAAGTTTTAGCCTTTAACAGACCTTTCTCAACAATTGAGTGTAGGTTCCAGGTTTTAGTTCACAACTGCGCGAACAAAAAATGTGGGTTTTTAGTGAAAATTCAGTCTAAATGGATCAGCTAGTGAATTTCGACCATTAATGTTTCAAGAGGGAGCTGGGTGCAGGTAGTTTTCTGGTGAATTATGCGTTTTCTGCGCTCTTAGTGAATTTTTGTTATTACAGAGAAAAACCAGTTTCTAGAGAAGTTTGCACGGACAAATACCTGGTAAATCGATGGCCTGGGTCGGAAAAGAAGGTGGGTAGGCACGCTGAAGATCTCCTGGTTGTTTCGAGCAGGTTAGTGAAGTTTTGGTCGTAAAACGCATGTAGGGGGCGCAGCAATGTTTTTTGCAAAAAGTGCAAAAAACGCGCAAAAATTGACAAAATATGGCTTTTTCGGGTCATTGGCGCCTCTTTTAAATGACGTCAGCATGATGTCACCAGGTGGGTCAGGGTGGGGTGACGTCAGCATGACGTCACTAGGTGATGTGGCGGCCTATGACCGGTCCACGGGGGCGGTGAGGTGGCGGTCAAGTGGCGTAATGGTGGACAGGGCGCGTGGTCGTGGCGCTGACGCAAGCAGTGCGAGGGCGCTGACGTCGGCAGACAGGTGGCGCGATATCGGACCACCTCCTATACGACGAGGAATCTGTCAGAGGGGGCTCCAATGGAATTTGGAGGCGACGCGTGGACCCCGCGTGACATCAGCGTCTGACAGATATCAGACGATATCTATCGGACTTCGGGGCTGGTCCGAAATTCACATCGACCGTTGGATTTGAAAGGCTTGATCGGACGGTCATCGGGCCAGGGATCTGCACGGAGGATATGGTCATCGGGCGGGGATTAAAATATCATTTTCCTTGGAACTTGCGCCCGGCGGGACATCTCGAAATATTAAAGAATTTGATGGTTTTGCAATGTATTTCTTTGTTAAATCATATATAGCCATGAACTTTGGAAAAAAGGCGAAACTATGGTTTATCAATGATTTTTCGCAACATCGCTTAAGGTATTAAAAACTTAGGATAAGCGGGTTTTTAATGGGATTTCATAAAAAAGGCGCAAATTGGTCCCGACCTTAGGATAAGGCGGAGAAAGTGAGTTTTTGCGTATATTTTTCTTTTGAGCGGGTATAAGGGTGCAAAAAGGGTTTTTTCAAGGGTTTTTAGGCAAAGTGAAGGATTGAATGGGCCAGTGAGTTCTGGGGAGATAAGAGGTTAGGCTTGGGTTCTTGAGCTAACCAGAAGTTAATTCAACCCCCTAGTACTAAAACATATGGCTATAATACCAAGCAAGGGATATTTATATAATGCTTAGTGTTTATACACCATGGTGTTATAATAGTAGGGAAAGGGAAACATAGGGAGCTAGATAATAAAGGTTAGAGGTTAATATGGAGGGAGAAGGTGAATGAAGAGTGAAATTACTAAGTTTTCTTGAAAATAACTTATTTTAAAGAGTAGATCAAAATGAAAAGAACTTTACACAAGAAATGTGGCTTCTAAAGGCAATAAGGACCAACATAAAACCTTTAATTCTTTCATAATCACAACTGGTGAAGGGAGGTTAGTAATGAGTTATGAATCAGGAAAAAGGGAAGTTAGACATGCTTCACTATGTTGTTTTCCTTGTATCTGATTAGCAAATTTCAGCTTGTTAGGAACACCACTTCTGCAACCCCATTTACCTACCCAACTACTTTGCCTAGCATTTTTTGTTTCTTCTTGGAGGGTGCACTTGGACTTGCAGACCCTTCATGTGCCTTTTCTTTTCCATTTGCTTCTTCCTTTGATTTCCTATCTAGCACTACCCTTATTTCTTCTAAGGCCCCAGATTAAGCAGTTGGGAACCTTATTTTCTCTGCCTAACTACTGATCTGCCAAGATTTAAACAATTTGGATAGATTTCTTTCTCTATTCCACAACAGAAAAATTGAAACATGGCATGATCCAGATTAGGCTGTTGGACCATCAATCAAAACTTTAATAGTCATGAAGGCATGTACACACCTTGCTTTTCCTTGAAAATATGGGATCTTTGTACCAGCAAAGCAGAGCATATTTGGCATTTGAATTTGCCAATCATGAAATATGAAACCTATTGGTATAGGTATCCAACAGTGGCTCCACTTGGGGATGGTTTTTCTTCTTGATAGACCAAGAATAGCAGGTCAGCATGCCTTGGCCCTTTGGCTAGTGCCTCCAAAACTTGGAGCTTTTTCATCCTTGAATCCTCAAAATGTAGACTGACCTATTTATAATTCTTACTGCAGTCCAGTCTTTTCCTGCTTCTGCAAGATTTCTTGAAATCAATTTATTCACATGCTTAGAGAAAACACTATATATAGTAAATTATGTACAAGGGCAGCCATACTGCAATTATGGAAGGTAGTCAAAATAGTGCTTCAGCATCCTGCCATTGACAGGACCTTCATCCAAATCAATTTCATTAAGATTCTGAAGAAAGTAGGTGTTATTTCCTTGTACTGCCTGGATGATAAATGGTCCTCTCCAAAGGGAATCAAATTTTCCATGCTTTCCTTTGTTTTCTCTCCTTGAATCTCATTTGAGAACTTTGTCACCCATGTTAAAATCCTCAGCCTTGGTCCTTCTGTTAAAATCTTTCTTGAGCTTCTCTTGTAAGATTTGAACTCTGTTATAAACTTGGTCTCTGGTTTGCTG
>APFE031371684.1:0-25371 GCA_000404065.3 Pinus taeda | reverse complement strand
TTTAATTTGCTTGAAAAAATGTCTAGACATACATGTGATCTATATATAAAAATGTTTGTTTATTCTTATATATATCTATCTATATATATAATGTATTTATAATTCAAAGATACAATTTAAACACTAAACAAACGCATAGTATTTTACATTATAAAAAAGTTTGCACATGAAATTTGATCTGTCTGGGCTCATGTTAGATTTGTGCTTAAAGATGGCTCTATGCTGGTAGATACTTTTCTTTTCTTGTTATATTAGGTCTAGAAAATTACCATGTACTATTGTACTTTCACGATATTAGGGCCTTAAATAATAATATTTTTGAACTAGCATCTCTCAACTTTTCACATAGATTTCTATGGATTGACTTCCATGGATAAAACCATGAGTTTATAGTTAGACCAATCTACTGTAATATTAAATATTGTTCATATTTATGGAACCCTTTAATCTTTTTTCCGCTTGTAATTTTGACAAAACAGGGAAGACTATATAGGAGTTGTAATTTGTTTCAATACATCATTAATAATTTAAAATTAGAAAAAAAAAAGATTTCTTTAACATGCTCTCCTTTTAACTATAAAAATATAAAGAAAAATTTGAATTACATATTCTTTATATTTACATAAATTAGTAAATATATTTCATATTTTATTATTAAAGAAATTCATAAATATATTTTATGTAAAATTGAATGAATATAATGTGTAAAATGAAATTAGAAATGGAAGATTATAAAACAAGAAAATCAAAATTATTAGTGTAGTAATAAAATGAATTGAATAATAATGATTTTATTTTAAGTTGTATTTTTTAAATATTTAAAATATATATTTTAGTATTTTTGATTTTGTTGATATTTAATATTTCGAAATTTAAGTATACACATTTTTTGGTAAAAACACATCAAGGATAAACTATATAAATGCTTAATCAATAAATAAAATGTATGTTTGATAAATCTAGATAATTTATTAGAAATTTTGAAAATTATAAAAAACTTTGTAAAAACTATGTAAAAAAAAAACAACTAAAAGGAAAAAAAACAAGTTGAATGGGTTGTTATAATACATATTGAGAATAAGACAAAGGAGAAGAAGGAGAAAACACTCTAAACAAAAAAAGAAGAAGGAGAATATATAAACGTACAAAATTAAGGAAGAACAAAAGGTAATCAGCCTGGCAAACAAAAAAAAGGATTCTGAAAAGAACAAAATAAAGAAAGCACAAAAGTTGATGAACCTACCCCTATAACCATATGAAAAATGAAAGAAAGAAAGGATTCTGAAAACAACAACTTGTATGTGTTGAGCACAGGCTTAAATTAATTAATTTGCATGAATCCATACATTTACATGTGGATGTCTTGAGTGGGGCCTCTCTTCATCTATGTACTCCTCCTTTTTATTAATAAAAAACAATCAAAGAGTTGAGAGTGAAATTCCTTGATCTGTTTTGATGATCTATCCCTTTTGTGTAGTGTTTATCTATGTTCCATAAATCAACAAGAATGAAAGAGAAGGTCAATTCCATGTTGGTTTAGAAATTAGATTTAAGATTTATGTTTTAGGCTATAGTATTTTGGGAGGGAGGGAGGAAGGAAGTGATTTTCTATAACAAAGAGAGAGATTGGAGGGGAATGGTAGACATAGTGACAAAAAGAGAGTGAAAGACTTAAGGATATGTCAGGGTGGTGGGAATGAGAGAAAGAAAGAGAGAGAAAAAAGAGGGAGAGGGACAAAAAAAGATTAAGTGAGAGAGAGAGAGAGAGAGAGAGGAGTGGAAGAAACATAGAGGAAGGTTTAGAGAAAGAGGTAAAGATAAAGAGAGAGAGAGTAGGGTAGAAAGAGAGAGGACTATTCAAAGAGACATAGAGATAGATATTGGGGGATAGAGAGAGTGAGGGAGACAGAGATAGTGAGGGAGACAAAGACGATGAGAGAGAGAATATGAGAGACATGGAGAATGAGATGCGAGGAGAGTGAGAGATAAAGGAAGAGAGAAGGAGAGAGGGAGAGGGAGAGTGAGGGAGAGAGTAAGATTTGGAGCTAGAGACAAAAGAAATACTGAGAGAGTAGGATGGATGGAGGGAGAAAGAGAGGTGTGTGTGTGTGAGAGAGAGAGAGAGAGAGAACAAGTTAGAATGGATAAATTGAGTAAGAGAGAGATTTAAAGAGGGAGAGAGAGTGAGAGATAGAGAGAGAGGGAGCCAGAGTGAGACAGGGAGAGAAAGAGAGAAACAGGAAGATAAGGTGAGAGAGAGAGGTAGAGAATGAGAAAGAAAGAGAGAGATAGAGAGAGAGAGAGAGATAAATGGAGAGAGGGAGGGTAAAATATAGGAGGAGAGATGGAGGAAGGGAGAGGAAAGGAGAGAGGGAGTGAGCAGGAGAGAGGGAGAGAGAGAGAGAGAGAGAGAGGGGAAGAGAGGAGTGAGAGGGTAAGATATTTAATGAGAGGGAGTGAGAAGGATACAATGTGAAAGAGAGATTGAGAGAGATAAACATTGTTAGACAATGGGAGAAAGAGATAGAAAGAGCGAGAGAGAGAGAGAGAAAGAGGGAGGTAGAAAAGAAGAGATAGTGATAAAAAAAGATGTAGAAATATAGGGAGGGAAAGTGAAATAATGATAGAGTTGGGGAGAGAGATGGAAGGAGAGAGGAATTCAACAACAAAGAGAGAGAGAGAGCGCCCTTCATAGAGAGAGGAAGATAATAATTAGAGGTTGAGATATTGACAAATAGAGAATATAAAGTCTTAGAGAAAAAGTGAGAAAGAGAGAGAGAGATAGTTAGATCCAGAGAGAAGATTTATAGAGAGTAAGTTAGAGAGAGGAACAAAGGGAGGGAATTAGAGAGGGATTAGTTTGCCTAAGCGATTTTCCTTATCAATATATTCATACATACATTTCATTTATTTATTATTTGGATTAATATTATCATTTGTGTTTTCTGAAAAATGGATTTTATGAGCTAGCATCTGTCATTCTTGCCAATGAATATGTATTTCTTGACTTTCGTTAAGAGATCCATGAATTAATGCTCATGCCCTTCCAACTTAATGTTAAATTTTGGATTTGTTTAGGCTTCAAATTTTTATTTGATTTGCACTTACATCATCATCCCTTTTCTATTGGTATTGAAGCTAAATGAGGACTGTCAATTATATTAAGGTTGTAATATTAATTGAAATGCACATAACCAAAATCAGAGGACTAGAAAATGCTAGAAAAGGCTTGCGCTAAGATTAAGTAAAGTACTACTTACTAAGTATCAAAGCCTTCACCTTAAATTCAAATTGCAATTAATGCTCATGCCCTTCCAACTTAATGTTAAATTTTGGATTCGTTTAGGCTTCAAATTTTTATTTGATTTGTACTTACATCATCATCCCTTTTCTATTGGTATTGAAGCTAAATGAGGACTGTCAATTATATTAAGGTTGTAATATTAATTGAAATGCACATAACCAAAATCAGAGGACTAGAAAATGCTAGAAAAGGCTTGCGCTAAGATTAAGTAGAGTACTACTTACTAAGTATCAAAGCCTTCACCTTAAATTCAAATTGCAATTCAAGGCTAAACATTCTAAATTTGCAAAGATGTGAAGAGAATTTTAAATTCAAATTCCAATTCTAAGGTTCAACATTCCCAATTTGCAAAGATGTGAAGAGAATTTATTGAAACCCATCTCAATATTTTTGGTGAAAAAACCAAACTTATTTGCACCAGAATTTCAAAAAAAGCATCCACGTTTCTTGGGAGAAAACCAAACTTCTTTTCACCGGAATTTCAAGAAAATTTCAACAAAAGCATCCACGTTTCTTGGGGAGAAAAACAAACTTCTTTTCACCGGAATTTCAAGAAAAGCATCACACCTTTTTATTATAGACGTTGTTATGTACGTTGTCGTAAACTGTGATCCTCTCCTCCTTTAACCGATACGCCTGGAATCTTTATGCACAAGAACTTCAAAAAAAGCGTGTCTAAAGTTGTTGTTATAGACGTTGTAGTAAAGTGTGCTCCGCTTCACTTTAACGGATCACATCTTTTTTGAGATAAAGGAGCCCTGACTTGGAATCTTTATGTCATTTTGAAATAGATAATGTTATTGTGCGGTGCATATATATGGGTAAGTTCAAGAAAACAGTTCGAAGTCTTTTTGTTGACATCTTCCTCTTCTATCTATCATCCCTATTTGCTCATCTCTATTTGCTCTTCTGAAACCCCAGAGAAAACACTTCTTCTTCTATCTATCACCTGTATCCAATCGTGTGGTCCATACTGACCTTCGTCCATTTGTTTGTCATCCTTTCACATCACAGCCTTCCATTGTTTGGGAAAAGCTGATGGGCACTTGGAGTACCATCTCCATATTCCTAAACTAACATTTAACTCCTTTGCAATGCCTCCTTCCTCGTTCTTTTTATCAATGGCGGAAGATGAGCCTTGAGGAAACTGAGATGTCGATTTAGTCGTATTTATGTGCAGACGGTAGCCACTCGACCGGCGCACGACCAGGAAATCAAAATTAGCTTACAATATTGATACTACTGTTTCCAGAAGTTCAATATTTCTGAGATACAATTCTTCGAGGGTTGATTTGTGCACGAGAACGAAAGATCTTCGAATTTCTAGCAGCTGTGGCGATTCCTATGAGATACAGGCGTGCCATATGATACTCAAAGCACAGTGTCTTGATTCAGGGTTAACTGTTCATATAACGCTTCGTTGAGCACAAGTTAGGGTTCCGACCAATTTCCACTCAAAAATTGACACCAAATCACCACACCAGGGTTGGTACTTTGACTGCAAAATTCGTCATCAACAACGGCCGCCGTCTAGCACTCAAATAAACCAAGATTTGCTCAATTGCGTGTGCCCAGTAACCCAATTCGGGTACTTACCCGGACGATTTCGATCTTGCAGCTAAGAGTGCCCGTTGGGAATTAAAAAAATCTCTATATCAAGAAAAGGTGCGTTCTCTGGTTATTTTCTGTACTGATTTAAATAATTATTTACCTTGCAGTTAGTCATATTTATGTGCCATGTACTGATCTCTTTTCCGCCATAGTAAACCACGATGGTTTATGTTTTTTTCCGCCATAGTAAACCATGATGGTTTATGTTTAATGACAGAGATGGCTTCGAATTCGTGGAACTCACCCTGCGCTGCCTTCAAACTCAGAGTGTGTATTTGTGCCGTATTTTCCTCCAGAAGAACCTAAAAAATTTGCCAATATTCACAAGATCTTCGGAGCAAGCAACGTGGCCAAACTACTCAACGATTTGGAGCCCCATCAACGGGAGGACGATTTGAATTCTTTGGCGTATGAAGCCGAAGCTCGCTTGAAAGATCCCGTTTATCGGTGCGTTGAGGGATCTCCACGCTGCAGAGATAGGTGCAACAGCTACAGAAGGAACTGGTGGCTGCCCACGCGGATCTCCTTCAGTACACCTCTACAGCGGAGCGTGTTCTTAATCCACATAGTCCAGGGTCGACGATGCCAGCTTATTCCAGAGTTGACATGATTCATGCGGCAGCTGTGGAACAACAACCGAAGAATTTGATGGAATTCCCTAATTCTAGAGGAGAGTTACAGTTGAATAAAAATCAGCTTCTGAAATTGGCCTTGAGAATCATGCCTATGCACTGCGTTCTTCAGCCAGGGATGCAAGAGACGGCGGTAGCGGCAACAGCCCAAGGAATTTTTTATACAGCCATGACAGGTATTTATTTTATATTCATATTCATATTTATGATTTATTATTTGGTTTTGACCAAGAGGATCAGGCAGAAGGGATGCATGGATGGTATCTCATACCGCCATTACAGTTATTTATTTTATATTCATATATTTTTTATTTATGCTTTCATCAATGTTAATGTTTTTAAACTTTTATGTTTTGTTATTGCTCCCTCCGTTTCATTAATCTTCTTTTCCTCTCTTCGATCTTATTAATCTCTTTTCGGTTTTATTAATCTCTTTTCGGTTTCTTTGTGGTCAGCAGGCAATTTCATTATTTCCTCTTACTTTTTGTTTATTTCTTTCTTCTTGATCTGCTTTTGGTCCTAAAGGCTTTTGATTTTCTTGCTTTATTTTGTTTGATGGTAATGTTCTTTCCATAAAATATTGAAATATTGTTAATTTTTTTTTGTCATAAAACTTCATAATATCTAACTCTTTAGATCTCTTTGTTCTCATAATATTTAAACCTTCGGATCTTTTTGCTCTGTTCTATTTGAAAACAGGGTTAGTTCTTTGTCATAAAGCATCATAACATAGGATAGTTTTTCCAAGTCACAATGTATGAAGCTTCAAATCTATATCATTCCCTATTTCACACTTTAAGTTGTTTTTGAACTCTTTCAATATTGCATTTTCTTCTGAATTGATGAATCCTGCTACCACTTTTAAAATCTTTTGGACTCTTCCACATATCTTGACTATCTCCTTCAACTTGTTAAGAGGTAGTTGCTTCTCACTATTCTCATCCATAGGGTAGAATTCTCTTTTTACTCCACTTATTTATCTGTCAACCTCAATTTACTTATTTTAAATTATTTTCTTACATTGGGTAGAATTCTCTTTTTACTCCACTTATTTATCTGTCAACCTCAATTTACTTATTTTAAATTATTTTCTTACATTTAAGTATTTCAAATTTTTATATACACAAATTTTTTAATTTTTTTTTAATATTTGATTTTCTTATTTTAAATATTTAATTTATTCAATAAATATTTATGTTAAATTATAAAACTAATATAATATATTTAAAGGTATTTTTCTATATCCTATGGTATTTGATTTATATCATTTATATTTATATCGTTATCGGTGAATGAGCTTTTCACTTAATTATTGTACTCGAATTGTTGAGTTATATTTATATTTGTATAATTATTTATTGATTTGAAATTATATAGGAATATTTTTGTAAATTGAATGTTTTGATTTATAATTTATTATTTATAATGTGAAATGATATCTTTGTACTATTTTATTGTATGTAATTATTTATTTTTTGGAAAATGGATGATATAAAAGAATTGATTTATGAGTAGAATTTTATTTTTATTTTTATAAGATATGTGAAATGGATGTGTTTGTTTATTTAAATGTGAAAAGAGGCTTGATTTTTCTTTTAAATGTACCCATAAATTGTATTTTTTTATAACATGATATATTTGTTAGATGACATGACATTGATACTTATCTATAGACATTGTTTTTCATTTAAAATGATATGTATATGTTGGTGTATTTTATGTGTTTGTTTTTAAATGAAAGCAATTTTTGTTTGTTTATGTGATACGATGGTGGTTATTTTGCTAATTAGATAATATGATTGCATTGAAAGATAATAAGATATTGACAATTTTGTAAATTAATTTCAGGTTTAGGTTTTATGATTGAGGGTTTATAAAACTTTAGTAAATTCTTTTAATAAGCACTTAAAAAAAGTTATAGAATGCTTAGATTTTAGGGTTTAGGGTTTATAACACTTGAGTAAATGTTTTTAACGAACACTTAAATAAGAGTTACAAAAAACTTGTTAAAATGTTATAAAATTCTTAGTGTTTAGGGTTTAGCGTTTATATTTTATAACGATTTAGTAATTCCTTTTAATGAATAATTAAAAAATTGTTTAAAAAACACTTGTTAAAATATTATAAAATGCTTAGGTTTCAAGGTTTAGGGTTTAGGTTTTAGTGTTTATAGCATTTTAGTAAATGCTTTTAATAAACAATTAGAAAAAAGGTACAAAACACTTGTTGAAATGTTATAAAATTCTTAGGCTTTAGAAATTTGTAAAATGCTTAGGGTTTAGCGTGAAGGGTTTATACCACTTTAGAAAATTATTTTAATAAACACTTAAAAAAAATTACAAAACATCTTTTAAAATGTCCTAAAATTCTTAGGTTTTCTGGTTTAGGGATTAATGTTTAGGGTTTATAACACTTCAAAGTTTTTACAAAAGACTTTTTAAAATGTTATAAAATGCTTAGGATTTAGGGTATTGGTTTAATAGTTGAGGGTTTAAAATGTTACAAAATTCTTAGGGTCTAGGTTTTCTAGTTTAGGGTTTAAGTTTTTTTTAAATGCTTAGGGTTTGGGGTTTAAAATGTTATAAAATGCTTAGGGTTTAGGGTATTGGGTTAATAGTTGAGGGTTTAGAATGTTACAAAATTCTTAGGGTCTAGGTTTTAGGGTTTAAGGTTTTAAATTTTTTAAAATTCTTAGGGTTTGGGGTTTGGTATTTAGGGTTTACTGTTTAAAATGTTATAAAATTCTTAGGGTTTAAGGTTTAGGGTTTATCACACTTTGCTAAAATTGGAAACCAGGGTAAAACTTCATGTGGGTCATCTTATTCATGGTTGATAATATTTTTATTAGATTCCTCTCGTCGCGAGGTGTAGGATTGATATAAATATTGTCCGATTCCGATAAGTATTCATGGAGATATGAATTTATTTTGATTATGGAATTATTATCAAGCCGACCTACAACTCATGTAGGCTTAGAAGCCCAACAGTCACATCTATTCACCCACCAACGTTGTGTATAAATATAAGAGGACTTTTCCTCATTTTTATTCACTCATCTCATCACATCTCTCTCTCTCTCTAGTGCGCAGATATGAGTCTCTTCTCTACTGTACTGAAATGGGTCTCTCTCTCTCACACATGTGAAGCCGGAACCTGCTGAATTTGAAGCTGCAACTGCAGAAGTAAAGATTGACTTGCGAGGCCTAGAATATCTCCTCTTTGGAACTGTGGTGTAGGTTCATCTAAACCTCCTCTGAAGGCCGCAACATTTGGTGGTGGAATGAAGTCAATCCGATGAACGGATTGCAAGATATCGACTGCCCTAGTTTGAAGCCAGAAACTGCTAAAACTGACGCTGCAACTGCAGAAGTAAAGATCGACTTGCGAGGCCTAGAAGATCTCCTCTTTGGAACTACGATGTAGGTTCATCTGAACCTCCTACGAAAGCTGCAACTTTTGGTGGTGGAATGAAGTCAATCCGATGAACGGTTTGCAAGATATCGACTGCCCTAGTTTGAAGTCGGAAACTGTTGAAACTGACGATGCAACTGCAGAAGTAAAGATTGACTTGCGAGGCCTAGAAGAAATCCTCTTTGGAACTACACTGTAGACTCATCTAAACCTCCTCTAGAAGCCAAAACTTTTGGTGGTCGAATGAAGTCAATCCGACAGTCGGTTTGTGAGATATCGTCTGCCCTAGTTTGATAATGAAGTCGCTAATGCTGATGCTACTGATCTAGGGTTTGCTACTGTTGATATGAATCAGATTTATTGTACTATTTCTCTTTGCTGAATTATTGAAGATAAAAGAAGATTTGATAAAAGTGTTTCCCCACACATTGTGGGGTTTGTCCCTGGCTAGCCACCACATCTTGTGTCTCTTGTCTTGGCTTGTTTTCTGTCGATCATTTAATGTTCTATCTACACTTTACTTTATGTACATGTGATTGCTAATCTGTGGAATATAATAAGGAAAAGAAGCAAACTATTATAAGCATAGAACGTACCATAACTTAACATGGTATCAGAGCTAAGGTGAAGACAAAGCCTGAGCAAGAGCAAGAACATCATCAAAGAGAAGATTGGCAAGGCTATCCTAAAAGAACTATGGGGTCCTCAACACTCTTTCCTGCTGAAGACAAGCTCTGTGAGAAGCTAACTATCACAGATGGAAGATGTCTATTGATCTAACCCTTGAGAATCGAGTGTTGGATCATGTGAGGCGCAATATTGTTGAGCCTCCATCAAATGCATCCGCTGCTGCCTAGAACAAATGGAAAAATGGAGAAGTCAAAACAATAGAAAGGACTCACACCAGGACGATGATCAAAATCCCTCTGACGACAAATCAGAGGAATGACAAATTCAATAGCAAAGGTAAGAGGAGTGCTAGGGATCGAGGAAGAGGACAACCATTCAAGAAGGCTAGAAAGTCCAGGATAAATTAAATGCACCTGACCTCAAAAAGAACCTAGTGTCCATCTCAGGAACGGAAGACAAAAGCTACAAGGTTACCTTCAACGATGGCAAGGTATGTATAAGGAAAAATAGTGCTAAAGATGGCTTTACTCTTGGGTTTAGTGTTGATTCATTATATCAGGTCGATGGAAGTCTACTAGGTGTCATGTCTTATGACACATCTCTTTAGTCCGAACTTTGGCATCGGAGGTTTTCCCACCTTCATTACAAAGCTTTACCCGATGTAAGATAGATGATAACAGGGATGCCTGAATTCCAAGTAGAGAAAGAAGGTGTATGTCCGGGATGTGTCGAAGGAAAGCTCAAAAGGGGACCAATCCCCTCAAGCCAAAGCAAGACCTCCGATATATTAGAGTTGGTTCACTGAGGCATACCTAAGGTTGACATTAAGAGGGAGACTACTACACCACATACTACTGAGCAGAATGGTGTGGTGGAAAGGAAGAACCGCACGATTGTGGAAGCTGACCTGGCCATGCCACATGATTAAAGACTTCCGAAGTTTCTATGGGTTGAAAGTATAATCACCGTCGTATATGTAAAAAATTGATGCCCTCATTAAGCATTGGGTTCCAAGATTCCTGGAGAAAAGTTCATCGCAAGGTGAACAATCTTTCGACTTTGAGGAGCTCTCAAGAAGCCGACACCAGGGAACCGAAAGAAAAGGTTGATGAATCAATGCCTTATGTAGAAGAACCCATGGATCTGATAGACTCTCATCCACATGAGCCTTCCTCTTCTAGGAAGAGGCCTTCATGGCTTAGGTGGATACTTGATGATGTTGAAGGACATGCTGCACCCTAAGGAACCTTTCGTCAAAGTAAGAAGCTTAATAGGTATAAGGGATACCTGACTATCATGAGCACGATCATACAAAATGAGCCTTCATCATTCTCAGGTGTCGTCAAGCATTAAGTATGGAAGGATGCTATGACCATAGAGTATGACTCTATTATGGAGAATTATGTCTGGGAAGTAGTTCCCAGACCTCAGACAATACATTTTTTACTTCCAAATGGCTTTACAAGATAAAGCATGCAACAGATGGAAGTATGGAAAAGTATAAGGATCATTTTGTTGTTCATTGTTTCTCCTAGAAGGAAGGTATAGACTATGATGTGATATTTGCACTTTTTGCTAGATATACAACCATCTGCTTGATCATAGCTCTTGTCGCTTCACAAGGATGGAACCTACATCTGATGGATTTCAAGACTGCATTCTTACACGGCTCGATCAAAGAAGAGGTCTACATGGAGCAACCCGAAGGATTTGAAATTTATGATCAAAAATCTCATGTATGCAGGTTGAAGAAGGCTCTCTATGGGCTGAAGCAAGCACTCGAGCATGGTATGAGAGGATCAACAGCTAATTGATGAAGCTGGGATTCACTAGGAGTGAAGCCGATCCTAACCTTTACTTCAAGGTTGAATATGACAAGCCTCTCATACTGGTGTTGTATATGGATGACCTCCTTCTAATAGGTGAAGACCCTCTCATTCACAAATGTAAGAGGGAGTTGGCTTCTGAATTTGAAATGAACGACCAAGGACTTGAAGTGTGGTAGAAACCAAGGGAAATTTTCCTATCTGAAGGAAAATATGTGGTAAAGATATTGGAAAGATTCGGTATGATGGACTGCAAGCCTGTGACTACCTCGAGGATCTTAACCTTTAGAAGTTATATGGTAGTGATGTCGAACCAAATTTGGGAAATGCCTCTGAGTTTCATAAACTCATTCGCATTGATGTTCTTGGCGAACCTCCATCCAAACATATGTTTTGAAGTTAGCATAGTGAGCTCATATTCGGTTGAGCCTCACTAGATTGATGCCAAGAATCTTCTGAGATATCTTCGTGGTACAATGGGTTAAGATACACTGCCGGAGATGTGAGACTACTTGGATATACTGATGCTAATTGGGCAGGCAGTGTGGTGGACTGTAAGAGAACTTCCGGGTGCTGTTTCACCTTGGGATCTACTTCTGTATCTTGGATGATTAGGAAGTAGAAGTTGGTAGTTTTTGAGCATAGCCGAAGCAGGATATATTGTTGCTAGCATGACCTCGTGTGAGGTAGTCTGGTTGCGAAAGCTCTTCAGTGAGTTGTTTAGAATTACATTGGATACCACTGTGATGAGCAAGGAGGCTCCATCACATTAAGATGATGTACATGTTGATACACCTTATCAAAGCCCCAAGGAAAGATCTAATCTGTGATTTTCCCAAATTACTTGGAGTCAGCAAGAAACACTTGTACAAGGGTCCTGCATGTTGCATTCATTGAGCTCTGGGAGCTCTGAGGGCATGCTGTTATTACTGGAGCAACAAACGACCACAGGGTGACTCACCCTCCCCTGGTTGGTGTGCACTGGAACAAGATGAATCGCTCTCTTGTGGAACAAGATGATTTTCTCTCTTGTGGAATAGGATGATTCGCTCTCTTGTGTAGCAGGATTATTAGTTCTCCTGTGAGGCCTGGATTGATGTGTTCTCCATGGAAGCCTGGATTGATGTGTTCAACTTGGCGATTGTAGTAGGAGTTGTACCATACAATGACGATGACTTCGGGTTGGTTGAGACTGGTCTGGGACCAATGGTACATACTCCGAGACTGACTTCATGTCAGTGCAGTACTGGTCTGGGACCAGTGAGAGTGGTACATACTATGACGCTGACTTCGGGTCGGTTAAGACTGGTCTGGGACCAGTGGTACATACTCTGAGACTGACTTTGTGTCAGTGCAATACTAGTCTGGGACCAGTGAGAGTGGTACATACTATGACGCTGACTTCGGGTCGGTTGAGACTAGTCTGGGACCAGTGGTACACTCTCTGAAACTGCGATACTAGTCTGGGACCAGTGGTAGGAGTGGTACTTACTTTGAAGCTGACTTCGAGTCAGCTGAGACTGGTCTGGGACCAGTGGTACGCACTTTGATTGATGCAGGATTGATGTGTTCTCCTGTGAGGACAGGATTGATTAGTTCTCCTGTCGAGGCATCCTACCCATGCAGTCTAGGACTCATGGGAAGTACCTCTCATCTGATCAATGAGTAGGGAAATGAAGTTAGGGACCATATTAGTACCAATGGACGCATCGTTGTATCTACCGTACTCCCTATACTAGGATGACCTCCATTGGTCTAGGATCAATGATACTGGTATGGGACCAGTGGTAGGAGTTGTACCATACTATGACGCTAACTTCGGGTCGGTTGAGACTATTTTGGGACGAGTGGTACATACTTTGAGACTGACTTTGTGTCAGTGCAGTACTGGTCTGGGACCAGTGAGAGTGGTACATATGACACTGACTTTGGATCGGTTGAGACTAGTCTAGGAGAAGTGGTACACTCTCTGAGACTACGATACTGGTCTAGGACTAGTGGTAGGAGCGGTACTTACTATGAAGCTGACTTCGGGTCAGCTGAGACTGGTCTGGGACCAGTGGTATGCAGTCTGAGATTGACTTTGAGTCAGTGGAGGATGATACTGGTTTAGGACCAGTGGAGTTGTACTCACTATGACGCTAACTTCCGGTTGGTTGAGATTGGTCTGGGACGAGTGGTACGTACTTTGAGACTAACTTTTATTTAGCATGATACATCCTCGATCATTTCTTCTTCTTCATAATTTGGACAAAAGTAGAGCAGAACAGAACAATGCAAGAGCAGAGAAAAATAGAGAAAAACAATACAGATCAGTACATGGTAGAACAAGTCAAAGCAGATCAAGCAGAATTGAGCAGAGCAGGGCAAGGGTCAGGCTATACAGGGCAGTGCATTTCATGGATGAATAGTGATGACTGATAGACAAATTGCAGATGAAGTTCTCCATGGTTGAGAGGGAGTGTTAAAATTGGCAACCAGGGAAAAACTTCATGTGGGTCATCTTATTTATGGCTGATAATATTTTTATCAGATTCCTCTCGTCGATAGGTGTAGGATTGATATAAAGATCATCCGATTCCAAAAAGTATTCATGGAGAAATGAATTTATTTTGATTATGGAATTATTATCAAGCCGACCTACAACTCATGTAGGCTCAGAATCCCAATAGTCGCATCTATTCACCCACCAACGTTGTGTATAAATATAAGAGGACTTTTCCCCATTTGGACTCACTCATCTCATCACATCTCTCTCTCTCTACTGCGCATATATGAGTCTCTTCTCTACTGCACTGAAATGGGTCTCTCTCTCTCACACATGTGAAGCCGAAAGTTGTTGAATTTGAAGCTGCAACTGCAGAAGTAAAGATTGACTTACGAGGCCTAGAAGATCTCCTCTTTGCAACTACACTATAGTTTCATATGAACCTCCTCTGAAAGCCACACCTTTTGGTGGTGGAATGAAGTCAATCTGACGAACGGTTTGCAAGATATCGACTACCCTAGTTTGAAGCCGGAAACTGCTGAAATTGACACTGCAACTGTAGAAGTAAAGATTGACGTACGATGCCTAGAATATCTCCTCTTTGGAACTGTGTTGTAGGTTCGTTTGAACCTCCTCTGAAAGCCGCAACTTTTGGTGGTGGAATGAAGTCAATTCGATGAACGGTTTCCAAGATATCGACTGCCCTAGTTTGAAGTCGGAAACTACTGAAACTGACGCTGCAACTGCAGAAGTAGAGATTGACTTGCGAGACCTAGAAGATCTCCTCTTTGGAACTATGCTGTAGATTCATCTGAACCTCCTCTAGAAGCCAAAACTTTTGGTGGTGGAATGAAGTCAATCCGACGGTCGATTTGTGAGATATCGTCTTCCCTAGTTTGATAATGAAGCCGCTAATGTTGATGGTGCTGATCTAGGGTTTGCTACTGCTGATATGAATCAGATTTATTGTACTATTTCTCTATGCTAAATTATTGAAGATAAAAGAAGATTTTATCAAAGGGTTTCCCCACACATTGTGGGGTTTGTCCCTGGCTAGCCGCCACATCTTGTGTCTCTTATCTTGGCTTGTTTTCTATCAATCATTTAATGTTCTATCTGCACTTTACTTTATGTACATGTGATTGCTAATCTGTGGAATATAATAAGAAAAAGAATTAAAATCTTATAAGCATAAAACATACCATAACTTAACACACTTTAGTAAATATTATTAGGATTTAGGGTCTGGGATATAGGGTTTAGGTCTTATAACACTTTATTCAATTCTTTTAAGGTTTAGGGTTTAGGTTTAGGTTAAGGTACTAAAAAAAGTTATGAAACACTTTAAAATGTTATAAAATGCTTATATTCTAGGGTTTAGTGTTTATAACACTTAAGTAAATTATTTTAATAAAAACTTAAAGAAAGTCTACAAACACTTGTTAAAATGTTATAAAATGCTTAGGGTTTAGACTTTAGTAATTAGGGTTTAGGGTTTAAAATGTGATAAAATGTTGAGTGTTTAGGGTTTAAAGTTTATAAAAATTAATAAGTTCTGTTAATAAACACTTTAAAAAAAGTTATAAAACACTTTTTAAAATGTTATAAAATGCTTAAGGTTTAAGGTTTAGGGTTCAAGGTTTAAAATGTTACAAAATCCTTTGGGTTTAGGTTTTATAACACTTTAGTAAATTCTTTGAATAAACACAAACAAAATTTACAATACTCTTGTCAAGATCTTATAAAATTCTTAGTGTTTTGTGCTTAGAAAGTTATATAATTCTTAGGGGTTATGGTTTAGGGTTTATAACGCTTTAGTAAATTCACACCTAAAATGTGATAAAATGCTTACTTTTTAGGGTTTAAAATGTTATAAAATGCTTAAGGTTTAGGGTTTATAATACCATAGTAAATGATTTTAAGAAACACTTAAATATATATATACAAAACACTTTTTAAATTGTCATAAAATGCTTATAGTTTAGGGATGGTGTTTATGGTTTATAACACTTCAATAAATTCTTTTAATAAGCACTTAAAAAAAGTTACAAAATTCTTGTTAAAAGTAAAATTCTAAGGGTTTAGGGTTTAAAATCTTATAAAGTGTTTAGGGTTTAGGGTTTAGTATTGAAATTTTATAAAATTCTTAGGTTTTAGGGTTTATAACTTTTTTGTAAATGCTTTTAATAAAAAATTTAAAAAAGTTATAAAAAACTTTTTAAAATGTTATAAAATTCCTTTGGGTTTAGGGTTTATAACACTTTAGTAAATGCTTTTAATAAACACTTCAAAAAAAGTTATAAAACATGCGTTACAATGTTATAAAATTATTAGGGTTTAGGGTTTTAAATGTTATAAAATGATTAGGGTTTAGGTTTTATGGTTTAGGATTTAGGATTTGACATCTTACAAAATTCTTAGGGTTCAGGGTTTAGCAGTTAGGTTTTATAACACTTTTGCAAATGCTTTTAATAAGCACCGTAGAAAAAGTTATAAAATGATTTTTAAATTGTTATAAAATTCTTCGGGTTTTAAACACTTTTAAAATGCTAAGTTAAAATTCTTTTATAACACTTAAGTAAATGCTTTTAATAATCACTTAAAAGAAAGTTAGAAAACACTTTTTAAAATGGTATAAAATGCTAGGGGTTTACAGTATAGGGTTTAGGGTTTAGGGTTTAAAATGTTATAAAATGGTTAGTGTTTACGGGTTAGGGTTTAGGGTTTAGTGTTTATAGTTTATGGTTTCAAACACTTGACTAAATTATTTTAATAAACACTTTAAAAAAGTTACAGAACAATTTTTAAAATGTTATAAAATGCCTAGGTTTTAAGGTTTAGCATTTAGGGTTTATAACACTTTAGTAAATTCTTTTAATAAAAACTTAAAGAAAGTTACAAAATGCTTGTTAAAAAGTTATAAATACTTATGTTTTATGGTTTATAACAATTTAGTAAGTTATTCTAATAAAAATTTCAAAAAAGTTACAAAAGGAATTTTAAAATATTATAAGATGCTTAGGGTTTAGGGTTGACAATTTAGGACTTATAAAACTTTAATAAATGCTTTTAATAAACACTTATAAAAAGGTTACAAAATTCTTGTTAAATTGTTATAAAACTTTTAGCATTTAAGGTTTAGTGTTTAGCGTTTTAAATGTTATAAAATTCTTACGGTTTAGGGTTTAGGGTTTGTAACAGTTTAGTAAATGTTTTTAATAAGGATTTAAATAAAAGTTACAAAATTCTTGTTAAAATGTTATAAAATTCTTGGGGTTGAGTGTTTACGATTTATTGGTTAGGGTTTATAACACTTTAGTAAATGATTTTCATAAACACTTAAAAAAAAATTACAAAACACTTTTTAAAATGTTATAAAATTATTAGGGTTTATGGTTTACATTTTATAACACTTTAGTAAATGATTTCGATAAACACTTAAAAAAAGTTAGAGAATGCTTTTTAAAAAGTTTTAAAATGCTTATTGTGTAGGGTTTAGGGTTTAGGGATTAGGGATTATAAAACATTAGTAAAGTATTTTAATAAACAATTAAAAAAAGTCAGAAAAGACTTGTTAAAATGTTATAAAATTATTAGGGTTTAAGGTTTAGGGTTTCAAATGTTATGGAATGCTTACGGGTTAAGGTTTATGGTTTAGGTTTTACAACACTTTAGTAAATTCTTTTAATAAATACTTAAAAAAAGTTAGAAAACACTTCTTAAAATGTTATAAAGAACTTAGTTTCCAAAATGAAATAAAAAGAATTGTATTTATGGTTTAGGGTTTAGGGCTTAGGGTTTAAAATGTTATAAAATTCTTAGAGTTTATGGTTTATGGTTTAGGTTTTAGGGTTTATTTTTTAGGGTTGATAACAATTTAGTAAATTCTTATAATAAGCACTTAAAAAAAGTTACAAAACACTTTTTAAAATGTTATAAAATGCTTAGGATTTAGGGTTTAGGGTTTAGGGTTTAGTTTTTAGAGTTTATAACAATTTAGTACATTCTTTTTATAAACACTTAAAGGTTTATGGTTCAGTGTTTATGGTTTATAACACTTCAGTAAACTATTTTAATAATAACTTTTGAAAAGTTACAAAAATATTTTTAAAATGTTATACAATGCTTAGGGTTTAGGGTTTATAGTTTAGGGTCTATAACACTTTAGTAAATTATTTTAATAAACACGTAAAAAAGGTTACATAATTCTTGTTAAAATATTATAAAATGCTTAGACTTTAAGGTTTTGTTGATGCCCCGAAAATCGCTGCGTCAACATTGGGGGATAACCACCCGGTCTGGACCTTAATACAACTCCTTTTCCATTTGGGATGGTGGCTCTGACTAGATATAATGGGACCAGTTTCCCAGTCATGAATAAAAGGGGTGGATGAGTGATTGGTTTTATAATAAGTGATAATGAATGGAAGACTTAATCTATAAACGAAAACACAAATGATTATTCTATCCCAGGAAGCTTCTATTCCTAATTGCAACGTTTGATGATCTGTGTTCGTTAATAGGCATATAGATGACACTATTCAATAAACAAAGACATTCATTTAAATAATAATTGCTTCGTTCAAATAGTTGAACGAAGTAATTGATAAAACATTGTTACACTTCTCTTTTTATATTAATGATACATGTATGATTAGAAGAATACCAAACTGTAAACATCCAGTAGTGGAAAGTAGAAATACTGTTGTTAAAACACATGCATATATTCAATAATAGCAAGAATGATCAAATAACAATTCACATAAAAAGAATGAATTCAGACATAGATAATAGTACCATATGAGATGAAAATCTTTCCCAACATCAATTGCAATTCGAATTCCTTCTTCTGACTCATAAATAATTTTAAATAAAGGAAGTAGCGCACATCCACATAAAAGCTTCATTATCAAAATTGGAATAATTGGTCCAGTTTTCATAAAAGAATATGCCTGAAGTACAGTAGTGCAACTTCAGGCTTAAGTCGTATACAAAAAATTACGACCCTTTCTAAATACATGAAAGGGTCTATAAATACTAAACTGAACTAACAAACTACAAAATTAAAATGCTACTAAATTGGTATAACTCAATCTTGAATATCTCCCCCACAGTAATCTGGTAGTCGGCAGCATGATTCATCACTCTGGTTGTTTTCCTTTTGACCTGAGTTGGCATATCGCCAGCATTGGTTCCACTTCTTGAGGGCGGCTGAGATGAGAATTGATTTGAGCAGCATAGGTGGCATCGTGTATATCAGGAATGATACACCCGATTGCATCCATTAAGCACTTGAGGGCGGCTCTCTGGCTGTATGGTTTTTCTAGGAACAACCAATAGGTGTCCCAAGTTAAACTTTTAATCCCTGTGATTAATCTCCCATTCTTTTCTAGCTCTTGGTAACATGATTGCTCCGATGTTTTGGTTGATAGTAATTTACCTAGTATACATTGAGAGATCATGTTATATAAATAGAGAGTATTGTTAATCAAATCAATCAAATTGTTCGTTGATAATTTTCATCTAGAAACTGCTCTCTCTGCCTTCATTAATTGGGACTGCCACTCCATGAATAGAATTTCTTTATTGGATTCTAAGATTTTAGGCAAGTTCGCTGTCTGTCCCTCATTAGTGTCCTTCCAAGTAAGAAAATCCGTTAAGGTCTCATCGGCTTGCTCTAAGTCCTGTCTGGCATCAACTGATTTATCTATTATAGATGTTGTTATGTCACACAGAGGTTCAACTTGGGCAATTTTATGACACAATAATATTATTTGTGTTATTAGAGCCTTATTAATCCGTATTGCCTCTACTCTGAAATCAGCAGGCTAGGGAAGACTCTTGAACTTCTCTACTTGAGCTGATAATTGAGCAATTTGTTCATCTTTTGTTTTTACCATCTGTTCATTCATTGTCTTCAATTTTGCTAATGCCTCCGATAATTCTTTTTGTCTCTGAATTGCACCCGAATCTGCCCTTTGTTTCACTTCATGCAATTGTTTGTTCAGTTTGTTATTTAACTGTTGCTGTGTGGACAATTGTTGTTGTAGTTGTTCTGCTTTCTGTTGTGCCTCTGATAGCTGTGGTTTTAATGAAGCGATCGCCTGGTCCTTTTCTCTTAACAAATTTCTCACCTCCGATGCCTTGTCGATGGTGGACGCTGATTAGGCTCCAACATATTGGGACAACTTTGTCAGGTCATCGGAAGAATTGAATTCTTCCTTCCAAACTACATTGGCTGTTACTGTTTGTTCAGGGAACAGGGAAGGTTGATCAATCCTTCTCATTTTCCACTATCGTTTTATTATAACCCTATGTTTTTGGCTATAGAAGACATCCAATCGAGGAATATCCTCCACCTGCAAAATGATTTGATCTGAAGGATCCTTGGGAATTATTTCTAATTCTATAGTAGGGTGTAGACTGCTGGTTCCTTCACTTGGAACCTCTTTCGATGCTGTGTCTTGTGTATCGGCCGCTTGGATGTATCGACATCCCTTGAGCTCTCAAGATTTCTTATAATTGAATCAAATTTCTGCCATTCCTGGAGCAATCTAGGGTCAATCTAAGTGTCGAAATTCACATCCTTGTTGCTATGCTCCTGCTGCCTTCTCTGTTCCTCCTCACGTATTCTCTCTTGTTATTTCCTTTGTGCTTCTTCATGTTCTTTCCTCTGTGCTTCTTCCTGTTCTTTCCTTCGAAGTTCCTCCTGCTCTCTTCTTTGGACTTCTTCAAAAATTTCTAATGTAGCAAGAGGTTCGTTGGTAAGTTGTTTTTTAGGTTCGCTTGACTCTATCATCGGGGCAGTGGCTAACAAATCTAGAGGCAGAGTTTGCAACCTATCCTCTGTAAGTTTGTTAAATTCAACTAACCCGTCATCGTGGTATCTCATTTTAGCTATCGCTTGCACCTGAAATAGTGACTCGGCCGAGGAGAATAAGTCTTCAAACTCATCTTCTTTATGTTCAAATTTAGTGAGTTTGGCCTGCTCTAAAATATTATAGACGACTTTTTTTGGATCAAAGTGTCTATTAGGAAGAGTGGCGAGCTTTAGTATATTAATCTTTTCCGCCTCTTTCTTTGCATGCTTATAATCATGCAGAGTATAGATGTTATATGCCTAGGGGGGATAATATGGGGTACCAAGGGAGGTACCGAAGGTAATAATGTAATAATGGGATGGGCCATAGTAATAAATAAGGTGGTTAACCCATATCATGTAAGGGACCACAAGTAGTTAGTAATAATGTAATGGGCCCATGTTATTAGTTGGATGGTATGAGGGAACCATGGTAATGATCTATGGTATTGTATGTATGAGGCTTATATAGAGACTAGAGACTCTACATGGAGGGATGTCAAGGAATAGTCAAGGATTATTGTATGTACAAGAATATGGCTTGTGGAGTGTTGTCCTTCCTTAAGGAGTGAATGTATGGTGTTGCCCTACCTTAAGGGTTTGATAATAAAGAAGCATTTAAGGGTTAACCACCTTATTTATTACTATGGCCCATCCCATTATTACATTATTACCTTGGGTACCTCCCTTGGTACCCCATATTATCCCCCCTAGGCATATAACAACATTGTAGAGGAGTTAAATGTTAGTTTAGGAATATGGAGATGGTACCCCAAGTACCCATCAAATTTTCCCAAACAACGAAAGGCTGTGATGTGAAAGGAAGACAAATAGATAGAGGAAGGTGAGTATGGACCACACGATTGAATACAGGTGATAGATAGAAGAGGAAGATGTCAAAAAAAGAACTTCGAACTATTAGGTTGAACTTACCCATATATATGCACCGCACAATAACATTATCTATTTCAAAATGACATAAAGATTCCAGGCCACGGCTCCTTTATCTCAAAAAAAATGTGATCCGTTAAAGTGAAGCGGATCATACTTTACTACAACGTCTATAACAACAACTTCTGACACGCTTTTTTTGAAGTTCTTGTGCATAAAGATTTCAGGCGTATCAGTTAAAGGAGGAGGAGCAGATCACAGTTTATGGCAACGTACATAACAGTGTCTATAACAAAAAAGTGTGATGATTTTCTTGAAATTCCGGTGCAAAGAAGTTCAGTTTTCTTCCCAAGAAACTTGGATGTTTTTTTGAAATTCTGGTGCAAATAAATTTGGTTTTTTCACCAAAAAGATTGAGATGCTTTTCAATAAATTATCTTCACATCTTTGCAAATTTGGAATGTTTAACCTTGAATTGGAATGTTATTTATCATGTATGGAAACAAATGAAAAATAGAAAGCCTTTTCCATTGGACACAGATTTATATTTTCAATGATGCAAGTCCAAATACTTCTCAATATCATCAAATGAATAAAAGAAACATATGATTAGATTTTTAAATGAAATTTGATAAAAATGTTTTCTTATTTACTAAGTTTTATTGAGATTTCATTGTGATTTTAATGTAGATAGCCTTTAAATTGTTAAGATTTTAAAAATTTAGGACACTATTTCAATTTGACATTCTTTGAGGGGTTTATTTAATATACAGTTGTCAATAGAAGTATAATTTATTTTATAACCTTAAATATTTATTGGTTTAGATGAATATATATTATTCCACTTGAAATTAAGACCATCTCTTGAAATTTAAATACTACTCAATAGAGAGCCCCTGCCAAAACAAAATGGGAAAATAAATTGAAGAAAAGTCAAAATGTTATTGAAATATAATAATAATTAACGGTAAGATAGAAGGAAAATTTGATAATTTTAAACAACTAAAAAGGAACGATCATTCTAGAAAGGCTCCATGGACTTGACATCAAATTTTGTCAGTTTTGTAATATATTGTTAATGTATATTGTAATTGTTCTCCTCAAAACAAGATTAGTATGCTACTAGTGTTTCAGATGAAGCTCATATTGTGATCATGGTAAAATGGAATTGTATGTATCCATGTAAAATGAAAACTATAATGTATCTATAACTTAATATGAATAACAAGATATAAGATATTTTTTCTTCTAAAAAATGAATATAGAAAACCACTGAGAATTAATTTTTGGGACATATAATTCAAAATATACAAATTGATAGAGCAATTGAAAATATGTTTTCTTATAAAATTGGCTAACCTTAGGAAAAAATACATATTTCAGTGATCTTTTTATTTCAATTGAAATGGGCCATGAACCATGATGTAAATAATGAGGCATTATTGGACTAATAAACTTATAAGTAATGAAAAAGGAGGATTTAATTTTTCCTTGCCTTGAAATGGATATACCTTGGTTTTTTCCTCCATTTTCTTTCTCGTTTGGAGTGTGCATTTTATCTCAAGTTGTGGCACATGCTGGGAGGCATTAATCTAATAAAAATTTAGCCACACATGATAAATCTTCATCTCTAGTTCATTCAAGCTTCATAGGCAATCAAGTCTCTCATTAAATGATGTATCACTCTATGTGATTAGTATTTATAAGTTTCATGTGTTTATTATTGGTAAAGAAATCAATAGTAATAAGATTTTGGATTTCATATATGGCGATAAAATTTATGTCATTAAATAAATGAGAATATTTAATGTTTAAAAAATAGTTTAGATTATTGGTTAATTAACATATAATTTTACAGACATTTTAAGTTATTAAAAAAAAAATTATGACAAATTTTTATGTAAAAAGTAAAATAAATTTATGTATATATATTTTTAAGTGAACAAGTATTTTGATATAAGTATGAGTAAGTTTAGTACTATTCATTATGTATTTATTTTAGTAGTAAGTTTTGGAATGTGTGGATGGAAATTTTAAAATATTAGTGTTATGAATGATAAATAGTTAAAAACAACGGATGTAATCTAACTATAATACATAATTTTGTAATGATTCTTGTTCATGAAATTAAGATTATGGTATTAATATTAAAATTACAAATAATATATTAATAAGTATATTGGAATTTAAATTTGATATGGACGTTTATATTTTAAAATTATGATAGTTAACTAATAAATTTAAAGAGTATGATTTAATTGAGTATGTGAGAGAGATAAAAAATGAATTTTATAATTTGAAAATTAGTTGGGAATGTCATTTTCTGAGATATATTCAACTTAGATTTTACTATGATTCGTGATTGTTTTGGCATAATAATGTTTTGAATTTATTTATTGATAGTATGATCTCGTAGTTCATAACAATGAATACCTTTTCATAATTTTGGAAACTAGGGTTGATTGACGGATAATTTCTTATTAGCAAATTTATATGTTACGATGGCTTAATTTATGTTTCATATATTAGAAAAGAAAGATAATAGATGAGGGATCTACTTTTGAGTATGGAATAGCCTCTTGTTGGTCATGAAATAGGAAATAAACAAGAAAATGCATATCAAAATTAGCACTTAAGTGATGTATTTCAACATTCCATGGTGATGTTATGGTTTAGGAAAAGTGTTGCATTGGATGTAAAACTTGATATTTTATTTTATTTTGTATTTATTTTATGTTCTATTCTTATAATTCCATTTCGATTATTTTCCTTGATATTATGATGTTATATCCTCTCTCTCTCTCTCTCTCTCTCTCTCTCTCTCTCTCTCTTGCTCCTACTCCCCCTCTCCCTCTCCTAGTATCCCAGTTTCTTCCCCCCTCCCTCTCTCTCTCTCCCACTCTTTCTTCTCATCTTCTCTCTCCCTCTCCCTCCCTCACTCTCTGCCTCTCTCTCTCTCTCTCTCTCTCTCCCTCTCTCTCCCCATCCTCTCTTCACCCTCTCTCCCATTCTCTCCATTACCCTTTCCCTCTCCCTCTCCTAGGCCCCCTTTCCTGACATAGCTCGATCCTCCTCTTGCGCTCTCTCCCCCTCTCCATCTCCCACCCTATCTCTCTCTCTCTCTCTTTGTCTATATCGCTCTCATTATCTCTCTCTCATTACCTATCTCCATCTCTTTCTCTCTATCTCTCTCCCTCACCCTCCCCCTCTCCCCATCTCTTCTCCTCTCCATCCCCCTCAGCCACTATTCCTCCTTCCCTCCCTCCCTCTCTTTCTCCCTCTCCTTCCCTCCATATCTCTCTCACTCCCTCCCCCTCTCTCTTGCTCCCTCTCTCCCTCTCCCTCTCTCCCTCTCATTCTCTCTCCCTCCCTCATTCTCCCCCTCCTATCGCCCTCTCTCTCCCTCTTCCTCTCCCTCTCCCTCTCCCCCTCCCCCTCTCTCGCCCTATCTTCATTTGTCTCCCTTCCCCTATCCAATTATCTTCCCTTCGTCCTCCCCCTCTCCAGTGCTCTCTCTCGTTATCTCTCCCCCTCCCCCTCTCTCTCCCTCTCCCTTCCTCTTTCTTGCTCTCTCCACCTCCTCCTCCCAATCCCCCTCTCCCTTAAACCCTCTCTCAGCCCACATATCTCTCTCTTTAACCCTCTTCATTCCCCTCTCCTTCACCCTCTACCTCTCCCTATCCTCCTCTATCCCCCCTCTCTCTCTCCTCCTCCTCCTC
>APFE031371682.1:0-22187 GCA_000404065.3 Pinus taeda | reverse complement strand
TATTATCGCAAGTTTGTTAAGAATTATGGAAGAATAGCAACACCTCTAACAACATTATTGAAGAAAGATGCCTTTTCATGGACTCCGGAAGCAACAAAGGCCTTTGAACATCTTAAAGAGGCAATGTGCCAAGCACCGGTCTTAGCTACACCGGACTTCACAAAAACCTTTATGTGGAATGTGATGCTTCAGGAAATGGAATTGGTGCTGTTCTAATGCAAGATGAAAGACCCATTGCTTTTGAAAGTGTCGTCCAATCAAGGGAAAGTTTTTACACAAAGCTATTTATGAGAAGGAAATGTTGGCAATACTCCATGCACTTAAGAAATGGCAACCCTACCTAATGGGAAGACACTTCAAGGTAAAAACGGATAATGATAGCCTTAAATACTTTTTAGAACAAAGATTATCCTCTGAAGAGCAACAAAAGTGGGTCACAAAGATGTTAGGATATGACTTTGAAGTCATCTACAAAAAAGGGAACCAAAATGTGGTGGTAGATACACTCTCAAGAGAGGATGAGGATGTGGAAGCATTGTTGTGCGCCATTTCTATTATCCAACCAGATTGGATAAACAAAGCAAGGGAGGAATGGAAGAATGACGAAGAAGTGTGGGCACTTATTCAAAAGTTACAACAAGACTCCAATACATCTGATACATTTAGCTGGAAAAATGATTCGTTATGGTACAAAGATCGCTTATACCTCTGTAAGAGTTCCCAGCTAAAACAAAATATTCTTATGGAATTGCACACTTCTCCATTAGGAGGGCACTCAGGATTTTTAAAAACTTACCACAGGGTTAAGAGGAATTTTTTTGGGATGGCCTTAAATCAGATATTCAAAAGTTTATGGCGGAATGTTTGGTTTGCCAACAAAATAAAGTTGAAGCAATTAAGACATCGGGTCTATTACAACCTTTATCCATTCCAAGCAACGTTGGGAGGAGATTTCAATGGATTTTATCACAGGTTTACCCAAGTCTAAGGGAAAGAGTGTCATCACGGTGGTATTTGACAAACTTACCAAGTTCGCACACTTTTGTGCATTATCACATCCATTTAAAGCCAATACAGTTTCTACTGCATTTATGGAAACAATTCAAAAGCTACATGGAAATCCAAAAATTATTGTAAGTGACAGAGATCCCATTTTCACTGGAAATTTTTGGACAAAATTATTTTCTTGTCTTGGTACTCAGTAGCTCATAGCTCATCTTATCATCCTCAATCTGATGGGAAAACTGAGATAGTAAACAAATGTTTGGAAGGATATCTTCGTTGCTTTGTATCTGGTAAACAGACACAATGGGTCAAATGGTTGCCTCTGGCTGAATGGTGGTATAACACTTCCTTCCATACAACAACAAAAATGACCCCATTTATGGCACTTTATGGTATCAACCACCATCCATCACATCATATTTAAGAGAAAATTCTAAAGTTCAGGCAGTGGAACATCACATCGAACATCAAAAACAAGTCCTCCAACTCTTAAAGGATAACCTCGTGTTGGCACAGAATAGAATGAAATAATAGGCAGATCAACATCGCAGTGAAAGAAGTTTTGATGTAGGTGATTGGGTATTCTTAAGGCTACAACCATATACGCAAATGTCCCTCAAGCAAGCTAAGAAGGATAATAAATTATCACCAAAGTATTATGGTCCGTACAAGGTGTTGCAAAAGATTGGTACTATGGCATCCAAATTGGAGCTTCCTGCAGCTTCTTGATTGCACCCAGTTTTCCATGTTTCATGTTTAAAGAAGGTTATAGGCGACAAGCTCCCAGTTCAAACAATATTGCCAGAACTTGATGAGCAAGGAAAAATTATATTGGAACCGGAAGCAGTCATAGAAACAAGAACTCGACAGCTACGAAATCGATCAATTTCAGAGTATCTAAGTGGAAGAACTTATCCGTTGAAGATTCCACATGGGAGGATGAGAATTTATGCAGAAGTATCCAGAACTACTCAAGCGTTGAGGACAACACTTTTTTGAAGGAGAGGGGCATGTTGGGTCCCTATAATACTAGTGATTACCCCATTACTATGGTAGTTGTACCCCTTATTAATATTGTTGTGCCCCCTATTGCTCCCATATTGTTATTACTATGCCCCATAGAATCCCTCTATTGTTATTTTTGTGGCTTTATATTATTATTGTTAGGTTGGTTGGGTTATATTGTGACTCCCTTAGACTCCTATATATAGAAAGGAGGTTTTGTCATTTGAATGATCAAAGAATTGTTCATTTATGTAATGTAAAGGAGGTTGCCCCCTCGAAGAGGCTGAATTCTAAGGCGTGGATCTCTCTTTTCTATCTTTTTGTGAGCTGGTTTCATAACAGATACCACCATTTGTGAGTCTAAATAAAACAGTAACGAATCAATACCAAGAGATATTGCTTCGGTTAGAAAATTAATAAAAGCAGTATATTCAGCAATATTATTCGAAGTAGGACCGATACATACTCTTCTTGAAACCATCAACTAGCTAGATGGATAATAAATCACCCAAGCCGTGGAAGTAAGGTTCTGGGTATGCCTACTCTCACTATCGGTGAATCCTAGATATACTGAATCATCCATCAATACCCGCCAAAGGAGATAAAAAATATCAACATCACTAAAATTGCTAGATAGATATGTACAAACATACAATATATACAAACAAGTAAGTGCTCAGTCGAAGCCTAAGAAAAGTACTTCTTAAGGTAGAGCCCATTTTGGGGCTTCACCAACTTGTTTCCTTCAAATTCAATTAATTCATAAGCCCCCTTTTTCAAAACGTGCTTGAATATAAAGGGACCATACCACATAGATTTAAACTTGCTTGCCCCCAAGGCATCTTTGTCTTGATCATAGACCAGGACAAGGTCACCTTTAGAAAAACTCCGAGGATGGACAACTTTATGGTATTTAGTTTTTACCCTCTTTTTATGGGTTTCATTTATTATGGCGGCATCTTGACGCTGCTCATCAAGATGCTCCAAATGAACAAGATATTCCTCGACACTAGAAGTCTCTAGAAGAAGTTCAACAAATAGATTAAGAGAAGTAATTTCACATTCAATAGGAAAGATAGATTCGAACCCGTAAACTAGTTGAAAAGGAGTAAAACCAGTGGCAGTCTTAATTGGCGTTTGGTATGCCCAAAGTTACGGATACAACATGATGTGCCAATTGGATCGAGCTTTGTCAATCATCCTTTGTAGGATGATTTTAAGGGACTTGTTCATGACTTCAACTTGCCCATTGGCTTGAGGATAATATGGAGATGAATGCTCTTGCCGGAAACCCAACTTGAGAGCCAATTTAGACATCAGTTGATTTTGGAAATGATTTCCATGGTCAGTGATAATCTCTTTAGGGATTCCAAATCGTGAAATAACCTAATTGAAGAGAAACAAGGTCATTGTTTCACTGTCGTTTTTGAAAGTAGGCATGGCCTCAGCCTACTTTGTAAAGTAGCCTATGGCTACAATGATGTACTTGTGATTCCCTATTGAAGGTGGATTACAAGTAGTAAAATCAATGCCCCACTTAGTGAAAGTGCTGATGGTGATAATAGGGAAAATTGAAGCTGGATGCGTGTGCATTTTCTGAGTATAGACTTGACAAGGATGGCATATTTTGACTACTTCAATACAATCTTTGAAAATTGAAGGCCAAAAGTAGCTTGCTCGCAAAATTTTTTGGGCTATTGCAAGCCCCAATAGATGACCGCCACTAGATCCATTGTAGCAATCATTAAGAACTAACTCAACTTCTTCCAAAGTCAAACAATGCCTAAGGATTGAATCAGTCCCGCAGCGATATAATGTCTCACCTATAATAACATAATTCTTAGCGAGGTGGCACAACTTTCTATGCTCATCTTTGGAGAAAGCGGGTGGAAATTTCGAAGTTTGGAGATATATAATGATATCCCCATACTAAGGATCTTGTGAAGAAATGACAAATAAATGTTCATCGAGAAAATTTTCCTCATGAATAATTTCTTCCTCACAAGGAAGCTCTGATATCAAATCTGCAAATACCAAAGATTTCTTAGATTTATCTGACATGAATTCAAGGTCGAATTCTTGCAAAATGACAATCCATATATTATATTTTCCCCCAATCACTCACCTACTGAGGAAAAACTGAAATGGATTGGCAACTGCTAAGATGAACGTTTTTCGAAGCAGAATGTAATGCCGAAGCCACTGGATAGCATGGACAACTGCCAAAGCCAATTTCTCGATGGGAGAATAGTCTAGTTCAATATCTACCAAGCCTCGACTTAGGTAGTAGATTACATGTTCACAGAAAGCATCATCTTCTTGAACCAGAACCATACCAATGGTTGATTCTGCTGCAACGTGATACAAAATGAAGTCTTTTCTATAATCGGTTGGACTCAATAATGGAGCAGAAGTTAATGCTTTTTTCAAAGCATCAAAATATCATTGTGTGAAATCATCCCATAAAAATGGGACTCCTTTCTTAAGAAAACACAAAAATCCTTTTGTAATCTCAGCATAATTTGCTATGAATCTCCTCCAGGAATTTGTCTTTCCTTGGAGACTTTGAAGTTGACGAATGGAAGACAGGGGAGGCAATTGAAGTATTCCTTCAACCTTGAAGGGATCAACACAAATCCCCTCTGTTGATATGATGAATCATAACAACTAACCAGATGTGACGCCAAAAATGCACTTATTTGGATTCAACCAGATTTTATAAAAACGACATCGTTCAAAGATCAACCGAAGGTGTTTAGGATGATCAATTCTCTTTCGAGAACGAGCATCTAAATCATCCAGATATGCTTCGATAACGTGTTTGATGTCGTGAAAAGCATAAAACATGGCCCGCTGAAATGTGGCTCTAGTAGTTTTAAGGCCAAAAGGTATCTTTTTGTATGCAAAAGTACCCAAGGACAATTAAAGGTTGTCTTGTGTTGATCTTCTGGATGGATAGTAATTTGATTATAACCAGAGAATCCATCAATGAATGAAAAATTTTCAGTACTCGCACATTCATCAATAATTTGATCAATAAAGGGTGTGGCGTAATTGTCTTTTGGACAAGCCTTATTTAGGTCCCTAAAGTCAATACATACTTGGATCATTCCTTTCTTTTTATCTACGGGGATTGGATTAGAGACCCACTCAGTTAGAGGAACAGGGTATATAAAGCCTGTCTTAAGCAACTTTTCAACTTCATCTTTAGCAACTGTTTCTTTTCTAGGATTGACTGCTAGAAGTTTTTTAAAAATAGGCTTAGCATTTTCATATGTCTTGATCTCATTCTGGACTATAAATGGATCTATTCTAGGCATTTCCTCATAAGACTAAGCGAACACATCACAAAACGCTTTGAACAGATTGATGTAAATTTTAATTTCTTCAGGGGTACAATCAGCTCTGATGAAGACATTTTCGATTATGTTAGGATTCCTACAAATGTTCACAGGTATAGTTCGTGAGATAATATACATGTTACCTTTGGCAGAAAATTGTGCTAGGGCCAAAGGGTTTAAAATAATATGAACATCAGTAGTAGATGGACAGGACAAACTTGACTCAATTTCTCCCAAATGAGGGAGGAAATATGAATAATGATGTAAATCATCCCATGGTCCATCAACACCCATCATTGCTTCTAGAATTGCTTCCTTAGATGGTAAGACTGTATTTAAGCAATCTTGAGCTAAAGTTGAATCGAGGGTCTAGGCCATAGCCACATCTGCGTCTAAGTCCTCTAGTTAGAAAGGAGTAGGATGGGAGTTTGCAAAATTAACAATAGAGTGATAGGTAATTTCTGTTGTAGACATAGGACATGCCATTCCACCTACCTGCCCTCCCTCTAATGTGGTGGTAGATGAGGGTAAAGGCCAAAGGTCAGAAAAATAATGAGTCCAAAAGAACTCTCTTGGATAAGGTCCCCTGGAAGATGAAATAACATTGATTCTAGCTTAAGGAAAAGGGAGATCAAAACTACCCATTAAAGAAGAGTACATCCCAACTCCTAAATTCTCAATAGGTTGCCTAAGATTGTCCACTGATGGAATAGTAGAGTCAAAGGATGAGTGAGAGTCACCCGGAGCATAATCCATCTAATCAACTTTTACAATCCTTCCCTCATGAGGAAAACAAAGGATGTGAAATAATGATGAAACTATGGCTCCATCTCATAAATCCAATTCCTGCTTGAGAGGAGGTTTTAATCTAGGTTTGCATCGACAATTCCTACCTTAATATTTACCACCTTTCCCCCAACATAGATGGGAAAGGTTGGAATAATCTTGTGCGGCCTATGAGAATGTCCATCAAATGTCATCAAGGGAGTCAGTGAAGGAACATATTGAGGTGATCCAATGGCCTTCCAACATGACATGCACATCACAAATGTGGAAGCTCCCTCATCTATAATTGTTCAAAAGATGTTAGTCTTTGGATATGTAGACTTTATCTGGAAAGCCATATGATGGGGAAGTCTCTTTTTGACGTTTGACATATCAAAAGTGAGCATGAGAGATTTTTTTGGATCTACTATTTTGATTACTGAGAACAAAGCACTCCTTTGATCAGGGCACGATTAGAGTACCTCTAAAGCTAACATAACACAAGGAATCTGAGCCAGATCTTCCACAATATAGTAGTTCTAGGCTACCCTAGCATTAGGGTTAGTGTTCGAGTGCTTCTTGAAGCCTTTCAACATTCGAGGTATAGATGCAACAGAGGGCTTATCAATATGGAGTGACTCTAAGGAAACATAAGCAGACTTAGCCTTAGATGATATTGATTCACCGTAATCACATGATCACATAGTGACGTCGATATGTGAGCTCATCATATAGACATTTGACAAATTGTCCCCTTCCTAGTTGCCCCTATGGGGGTATCAGCATTAGAATTTGCACCAACAAGTAATTGTTGCCCTTGGGGAAAATGGTTAGTGAGAAAAACCTGGGAGCTAGAAGACCCCTGCTACACTAATAAGCACTAGGCATCTTGGATGTTAGGGTAGAGATGAGTCAAATGATCCCCATCGCATAACTTGCATGGAAATTTTACCTTTTTCTTGGACTCTTTCTTACCCTCTTCGACATCATTGTTGGGTTTGTTTGCATTGCCCTTTCCATCATGGTTCTTCTTCCTGCCTCATCCTTTCTTATTTCCATTAGATTGTTGATTTCCTTTAGGGTTAAAATTTTGGATGGCATTTATAGACATAGTTTGAGAAAGTGTAGATGTGGATGGGGATGCCTGCATAGAGGAAGCAATTTGTAAAGACAACTGTTACAATTGATTTAGCAAGTTAACCGTGTTAACATCAATTGATCCGACTAGCCTGTTGGCATGGGGGCCTGGCTTTGGTTTGGTTATACCCACCTTAGATCTAGGTGCGTCAAGTAGAAATTTTTGAAGAACCCTTGACTGAGAATAGGTCAGTTCTAACTGTTGGGCCCTGAAAATAGCCTGCTCTTCAGTGAAAACACTAGAGAGGGACACATCCTTAGAAATCTCAGTTTGTCATTATTTAAGAAACCATTCGAGAAGGAATTCTTGTGGGATATCAGCTTTGATGAGCCTCTTCCTTCTCCTCCATTATTGGATATGATACGAAATGTGAGTTTCCTGATCTTGTTGGAAATTAGCCTGAAGCTCAGTTTCAACATCATATCGAACAAGCAATTGAAAGTGGTTAAAAAAGATAGTAGCCAAATCGTTGAAAGAAGTGAAGGTGCCCCCTGGCAGTTGTAGGTACCACTTAGCCACATTTCTAGTTAGGTTACATTGAAATATTCTCAACCTGATTGAATCATCTATCAGGGAGTTGGACGAACACCATAAGTGGAAGGTGGTTACGTGGTCACCCAAATCTTCACTAGTCTTCCCCTCAAATTTTCAGATATCGGAGGAAAGTTTGGTTGGGACTGGAGGCCAAACTGGGTTATACCTAATTGGATCATTAGTCAATTTAGTGAGATCTAGAAAGTTTAACATTGCCAGAAAAAGGAGTCGTAGCGGACCTTGAGGATTCCACCCGGTGCCGGCGAAACTCACAATGTTCTGAAAAGAATGACCTGGATTTGTGAAGGCACCCAGTTGCCTGAAGTAATTCTTAGACCCAACTGAACCATAAGGATCCCCTTGTGGTCTAGCAAAATTTGGAGTTTGACCAACTCCTTTTGAAAATCCTTTGTAACTATTAAAGCTCCCCCCTAAAGAAGTGTTAAAAGGAGTAGAAAGCCCCTGATAAGGATTCCATGCATTAGCATAGGGAGAATAATTTGGAAAAGAATTGATAGAAGAATATGGAATATTCCCCTATTGGCCAAAATAAGATTGATTCCCAGCTCCTAACCCATTAATTGCAGGGTTTGTCCAACTTTGAAATGGATTATAACCTTAACCTGAAAAGGAAAAGGCATGGATCCCACCGTTGGGATAGAATGTGGTATATGACCTCCACTAGATGAGAAATCATGAAAATAAGCTAATCCACTTTCCATTGATGTGGAGGCAGCTGATGGAATACTCAACGGAACTGAAGGAATCGCACTAGTTGGCATTCCAAAAGGGAAAGAGCCAATGCCAGAGGCAACAACTTGAGAAATTCCACTCGATGATGGAATGTAAGTAGAACCAAATAGAGCAATGCTAGGAGTAACAAAAGGTATAGAAAGTGTTCCTCCTTCTTGTACAAATATAGGAGTTTGCATACTTGTAGCACTCATTGTGGATGCCATGCTTCCAGCAGTGGTCATCGAAGGAATAGATTGATGTAAACCTAGGCTCGAAGGCATATTGGTCAGAGTTCCAACATATAATAGAATATCTGGATGATCAGGAGGAAGAGGAGAATTAGGATCCACGATAGACTTTGAAAGCTCTTTGACCTTGATATTATCTTCTGACTGGAAGAGGACTCGAGAAAGAACTGGAGTGTTCCTCTCTATCTCTCTACTTGTACCAGTTCTATCTTGTGATTCAATGACTCCAACCGGAGGATCAATCTCCGATGCACCTACTTCCACTGGTTGAAAACCACTGGAAGTATTGTTCCTACGCCTTCGAGGAGAAGGCTTAGGACTCATAGGTGATAGCCCAAGAAGTCTCCTAAACTGACGAGCTGGTCAATCAGCCACTTTGAATTATTTTAAAGAAATCTACGTAAAGACTTAAAAAAGTTTAAAGCTAGGCCAACTAGGAGCAAAGGGCACTCTCTAAAATGTCCCTAAATATACAAACAATCAAACAACTTTCAAGTATTTCCTCTCTAGGTGATTAGGACCAGACACCAAATTACAAGAAAGCCAAAATCAAGGGCCTTCTGAAAATAGATTGGGGTAATTACACCCCAGGCTACTAGTGAAGGTGTCAGAGTCAGTTACGTTGACCTCCAGACAACAACCTTTGGTGGGTCAAGCACCCAAGCTTTGCAAGGGTACCCTCCAGAAGTACTGTTGAATGTGATGCAACATTAGCCTCAGGTACCATGGCATTCCCCTCCGCAACCACCTATGCGATCCCTAGGAAAGGAAACTATGGATACCAACTCGTATCAAAAGCTGGGTAGAACAGTCATGAGGCAGGATCCAATAAGTTGGATAGGGGGTATCTCTCTTCCTTTTCTTCACTCTCTCTCATGCTTAACTCCTAGTCATGAAGCTTTCCCTGTCTTTCTAACGAAATTGGGTTTTTCTCTTTATTCAACTTCTACGTTTTGTAATTTGAGCAGCCTTGGAGAGTTAACTCTCCACTCACCTAATCCAAGGCTGTAATGAACCTAAACTTGTTGGTGTTTGTTAATGAAAACAATAAAAGTTCTAGTTCATTTTATTAATCACTTGATTTTATATAGTTGTTCTTTAAGTCAGGGGAATTACAAGATTGAAATTGATGATGTTTTTATGACGCAAAAGAAATCAATAGAAAAATAACTATACGAATGCAGTCATTTTCTTCAATGAAGAGTGATCTCTACTTGGGTTCTATGAAAACTTATATATAAGAAAAATATTTTTCTTTTCTTTTATGAAACAATCCACACACACCTAAAAACTAAAAAGACTAAGAATGCCTTAAAATGCAAACTAACCTAATGCAAATTACAATGATGATGCAAGATCCTAAACAACACTCATAAGCAAATGCAACTCTTTATAGAGACAATAAGCCAACTTAAAATGAAGAGGGAAAAAATTTGAACACAAATCTCTCTTCAAAGCAAGCAAAATAAATCGCAAAAGATCTCAATTCACTTTTCAACACTAAAACAAAAGAAACCAAAAACCAAAAACATGGAAAAAGAAAAACAAAAGCAATGTGTTTTGAGCTTTTTCTTTTAAATGGAACAAAACAATTTTTTGAGGTCACAAAAGTACTACTAAAACTTGAAAGATCAATAAATAGGCACAAGGAGTCTTTCAATCTCACAAGTTATAAACTCGAAAATGAATAAAACTTGAACAAGAAAGACTACGAACTTGTACAAATTGACCTAAATAGCAGCAAGAGATTTCGACAAACTGACAAAGAGGTCAAGAAAGAAATACTTTCAAACTTGTCAAAAAGAATCTCAAAAAGCAAGAAAAGCAACAAGGCCACCAAACAAGGGGAAGCAAAGCAAGGGACTTGAAATTCGGGTTGGAAACAAAATTGAAAACAATTTTCTATTCTGGAAGACCAAAACAACCAAGAACTTCAGAACGAAGCCTTGAAGCCAAGATACAAACTACAAACTTGCTTAAGAAGCAATCATAGGCCAAATACTTTCAGTGAGAAGGAGATTTTTCAAAAGAAAGCTTGTAGGAAAAATGAATTCTCCAGACAACAGATGACCATACAATAGCATAAACCACTAGGCAGAAGAAATAACTATGTAGAAAGATTTAAAAAAACAATCCAAAAAATTGCATATGCTTCTTTGTAAAGATACAGGAGCATGCATACGCATTTCTAATACAGGAAAATCACATTTACATGAGTCTGATTTAAAGAAACCTGCGTTTATATGCTACTGTAATTAAAGAAACTAGCATATACAAAGCTTTATTAGGAAAAACAAAAATCAAGGTCTGATCAAGAAGATCACACTTGATGTCTGTGACACTAATGGAACAAACTATACTGTAAAAGCAAGCAATCAAGAAATTGAACCCTGATTAAGAACAAACAACCCAAACCAGGAATAACAAGATTGTTATCCCTAGTGGAGTCGCCAATTCTGTTGTGGGGGAAACCGCCCTAGGGCTTTGGGTTGAGAATCCCAACAGAGCAGAGGGAAAACCACAACAAGAAATGCTCATGAAGTCAACAAAAATGATTATTCTACTAAACTGTGTAGGAGTGTCCTTACCCGAATGTCCTTCGTTTGGGTAGATCCCATAGGGTGCAAACCCTCAGCTTCTCCCGATATTCTTGAAACTTGAAAATTATTCAAATGGAACATACATAATAGTAGAAACATAAAGCATGTTCATGATATTAACTTTAAATCGTATAAATGAATGACTAATTATACATCAATATAAGATTCATAAATGAATTACAACATAACTTGATGCATAAACATATTTAACATGAGAAACAGAATGACATTCCTTTTATTGAAGTTAGCTACAAGTAAAGTGGAGAAATACGACCTGATTCCTTCTCCACCTCCAAGTGGAACTATCCTCCGGATCCATCCTTTCCCGGACTTCAACAATATTCCTCCAACACTAATACAAGGATATCTCAAGAAATATGTAGGATATCTATAACAAGGAAACAAGGGTTTCCTAAAGCTTTGGGGAGTGTAGGGGGCACGGGGATTCGTCAAACTCGATTAGGGATAATCTCACTATAGTATCAATATCTCATATCTTCTCCCTTAAGGCCTTCTCATGGAGGTTTATTTATACTTCTCCAAATTAGTTTTTCAGTTGGAAAATAGTTGGGCCACGAGAAATAGGAGGTGAGTAACAAGTAAAACTCATGAACTCCACCTGAAATTAAGGAAATTTAATTTTTTTAAGTGTTTTAACATATGTACGTGCGTTGGATATATGTTGACCCACGTATACATGCTTTTATCACAGGAAAAAGTAGCGTATAAGGAATAAAACATTGTTTTTTAGATTTTGGACCAATTCTGGAAGGAAGGGTTTCCCTAGGCCATAATCAAAGCATCAGATTTACCAAGAGTGGTAAATGGTGCTATAACAAACAACTAAATAAAACCCATCGATTTGTATAGAAAAGGAAGCCATCCCACCTGTTGTAGAATTTAGAGGTTGGATTGATACTCAGGTGTTTCTTCGACCTCCTTAACCAACCAAGGCTCCATCCTCACGAGTTCCATGGCACTCTTTTAAATCTATCACCACAATCAACACTGAGTGCACACTACCTCACTAAATTAAAAACACGCAATTATAATTTCTTCCACTCACAACCCCTCAGTAAACTTGAATTGATAGGTGTAGGAATGATTCCTCACTAAAATTCATGGTCCAGGTATAAGACACAATGCACACAATACAATGCATGCCAAAATTTTCTAGATTCATAAGATTGAAATTACTACTCATTAGAATTCAAATGCCACCCAAAAATTTTGAATCTTCAACAAGGATAATAATGGTTATGAACTCAATATTTGACACGAATGATGGTTATGAATAATATATTTAAGTTTCCAAACATTAATGTAGATGTTAACACAATTTTAGTCACTAGTTTTAAATTGTTGATAGTTTTAGTGTCATCATCGATCTATAAAAATAATTTTAAAGTGTTGATAGTTTCAGTGTCAGCGTCGATTTGTAAAAAATGGGGTTAAAACGTTGATAGGTAGAATATCAACGATATTGTAAGTTCTGAAAATAAAACGTTGACATTCATAGTAGTGGCGCATATGTGTAAAAATGGCCAATTAGAATATAACAGGTGGAGTATCAATGCTAAAGGAAAAATTAAATTCTTTTTTGTGTCCAAATAATGCGCTGATGGAGCACATGTGAACATATGAACAATCATCTATTAAGTGAGCGATGATAAGTCAGATGGTGATGTGATGTGATGGGTTTCTGGGTTCCGCCTTCAAGAGGCAATGTTTGGTTAAAAAAGTCATGATTTCACATTAAGATTTTTTGTATTCACATGTGAGCTGTGCTATGCAATTTACCAGTTTCCACACTGTAAAATAATATTCTTCAAATGGTAAAACATGTACAATGAATGATTAACCAGTTTTATGTTTAATTCTAGAAGAGGATAAGTTGTTAAGTTATCCTGAAAACCTTAGATCGAATGCTACTCTTGTTTCCTGTGCTACTATTTAACAGTGAGAGGTATGGGAAAAAGCAGAAAACTACACAGAGGAGCCTAAAGGTCTAGATTTGCTTGAAATCTGCATGGAGGTTCATCAACGTTTTTGGGAGTGGGGTGGGAAAAATTATTCTTTCATTGTACAGGTTATCACAATGGAGTTTCTAGGGATTTTGCAAAGGGTTTTGATGGTCAGTAAGCTAATGAGGAGGTAATTACAGAAGTGACAGGCCTACCTACAGATGGAGAAAGAACCTTCAAGATTCATGTTTTGGCCAGAACTGATGTGTCATTTTGCCTAAAGGATGAGTTTAAGGAGAAGAGTTGGAATTCCGAAATTCAGAGGTCCTGGTAGAAGGATGAATGGCATTATCTCCTGTGTATCACACAATATTACTTCACATGCAAGGGATGCTTTAATCAAGTGAATTTCTACCACTTATGGTTTCCTTTCCACATTGTAGGTTAGGTTAGGATAAACAATCCTTGTTTTATGTTGATGAGTTTGAAGAACATGTTTGTTAGGGTTAAGGAAAGACCCAATGCCTACTCTCATTTCATATATCATAAGGGTCTGATTAAACTATTGATTGAAAACCACTTGAGAAAATTAGGTAGTACTTGGGAACATTTTCTATTTTTGGGAGGGTTTGAAGAAACTATAAAACCAAAAAGGGGTCGAAAGAAAGAAAGCAAGAAAATCAAACAACCCCAAAACCTAGAACGGGGGACCTCATTAGTGCAAATCAGGAGTTAGCAAAAGTAGAACCAGTTTCTCCTTTATTTCCCGACTTGACAAAGGTTTATACAAGGAGGAGTGATAGGATGAGAGAAACAAAAGATGCCCCTTCTCGAAGTGTACATCTACCTGTAGAAATAGAAGTCAGTAAATCAACAAAGAAGGGAAAGGGAAAATGTATGAGCTTGAGACAAAGCAGACACAGAATGATAATGAACCCACCTTATATAAAATGTTCAGAGGTGGAAAAGGGACTCATAAAAGGTTGGGGAAGAAACTACGATTGAAGATTAAACTGAACTAGAACCCTCAGTTGGAAAAGGAGGCATTTGATGTAGACAAAATCCCTTAGAAAGACTTGATTATAAACAAGGAGTAGTACAGAAGCTCAAAGAAACCCAATAAGATGGAATGCTCAAGGAAAAAGGCTAACACATAGGCACAAAGGACTAAGAAACAAAGAAAAACTAATGTGGACATCCCACTGAAAGAAGCTAGCACACTCAACTAGTTATTTTCACAACTCAATTTTGATTAACAAATTTTTAGATGGAATTTTGACTGAAAGATGATAACTATCATGTCCATGATTTTCAAGGTTAAATTTTGATGAGTGTTGAGAGTTTCAATGTTAGCGATTTTCACTATGAAATCATGATAAGCGTTGGCATTTTTAGTGTTAGTGCAATTTTGTATCAATTTTTATAAAAGTGTTGATAACTATCCCATTAGAGATCCTGACGCTTATCCAGTTTGAAAGAGTATTAGTGGATTGGTCAGTGCTAGTAGATTAGGAAATCTTGAAAGGAGGAGATTCATAATAGATAATATTTTTAGCATGGGGATGAGGCACAAGTTCCAGGAAACCAGGCAAAATATCAATCAACAATTTTGACCCTAGTTTCTAGCTAATATTTTAGCAGATTGTTATAGTTTTAATATATATATGTTTGAGTTTATGTATTTGATATACACTCTTTATGTTTATAAATTTGTAATTAAGAACATATGGCGATCTTTTATTGAATGCTAATTTTGTTGTGCTAATTTTAACTTTAGAATTAAAAACAACTGCTGAACATTTGCTTCATGTGCATAGGTTTCCTTATGGTGTATGTGAATGATAACACGTAAATTTATCAAGTTTTATGTTAAATAAATTAGAAAAATAGAAAGAAAAGCAAGTCAAGTTGGTACCAGAGCAAAGGTTATTTGCTTGATTGCTTGAGTTTTTTGCAAGTAGGGTTTTAATGGTTGCAAGTTTGTGATGCTTACACGGTTAAAGTTGCAGAGAGGAGAAAGGAAACTATTGGTTGCAACTCCCGAGGTAATGCCTGAAAGAAGGAGAGCCACAAGGCCACAATCTCCACCCAAAGTTCCAATCCCAGTTGCACTTGAGACACCTCAAGTTTTACCTTCAATTGAGATTGAGGAGGTACAAGTAGTACCAGAAGCTGAGCTTGAATCCAAGGACATCATGTTTGGAGTAAGAGAGACTAAAGTTCTTTCAGAAGAGGAAGAATTCAAGAAATATTTCTATGACTTAACTGATATGGTTAGAGTCCTCTATGAAGAGAGGAATACTAGAATGGCTAGAGATTCTAAGCCCCCACATGGAGAGGGAAGATCAAGAGATAAAAAATATGAAAAGAAGAATTTAAAGGGTAATGGAGGAAAGCCTCCTCCATATCCACTATCTTAATCTTTCTCCTCATCTTCGTCATCCTCACCATCTCAAACAACATCATCTTCCACTTCCACCACAAAAGCTATTCATACTCATTCAAAAACCCCAAAGGAAAAAACTCCCTTAATCAAATTGGACATTAATTTTGAACTCCCCATGTACAATGGTGAGGTGAATGCAGAAAAGTTAGACAATTGGATTCGAAAACTGGATGTTTATTCCAGAATTCATAACCTTCAAGAAGATGACATAAAAATCCAGTTGGCTTCATTGAGGCTAGAAGGAGCAGCACTAGTCTAGTGGGAAGAAAAGGCTCAAGAGGAAATGAGAATTCATTGTAAGATACCCATTCCTTAGGTTGAATTTATTTCTGCAATTAAAAAATAGTTTTTTCCTTTAGCCTATATGCAAAAATCCATTATGATTTGGAAAAATATTAAGCAACTCAAGGGCCAAACAGTTCAAGACTATACCCAGCAGTTTCGGAAGAGGGATTTGTTGTTATGAGTAAATTTGAATTCCCAACACTGTTGAAATATATTGGGGGTTTACATTACTACTTAAAACATACTATCCTTATGTTCAATCCAAGTAATTTGGATGAGGTATGTGTGCAAGCCACACACCTTGAAGCAAGAGGAAGGAGCATTCAGGAAGAGGGTAGTAAGAAGAAGCCATTCAAGGGTAAGGAGAAAGAGAAGGGTGGAAAATGGAAGGGAAAGAAGAATGAAGGTGTGAAGAAAGAAAGGGAGAAAACTATATTCCAACATTGTTCCAAATATGGGCATGATGAAAACCGCATGTTGGAAATTACATCCCGAAATAAGGCCTAAGAAACCAAACAATATGGGAAAACAAAAGACGACCACTACCACACAACATGATCTTGGATCAGATTCTGATGATGAGACCAAGATTTCATCCATCGTCACAATAGGAAAAGAACCTATTGCAATCACTATTTCCTCACATAGTCACAACAACACTCCAAATGAAGAATCAAGGATAGAATTGTTCCATGTAAGGGTAATTTCAAATCATACAAAGATTGATGCATTATTTGATAGTGGGTCACAATCGAACTTAATTTCAAAAGACTTGGTCAAAAAGCTTAACCTTGAAATTGTACCTCATCACAAGACATATCCATTGGGTTGGATAGTCAATAATGCAAATTTATAGGTTACAAGGAAATGCTTATTCAAGTTTTCCATTACTGAAAAGTTTATTAATGAAGTTGAGTTAGATGTAGTTCCACTTTAAATATTAGGAATCTTTTTGGGAAGCCCATATGTTTATGATAGGAAAGCATTATTTTCTCGCCATGAAAACAAATATCTATTGGTCAAGGATGGAGTGGAGTATATTGTGAGATCCCATCGCAAAAAGTTAAATATTTCTTTGGTTGATGCAAGACAGATGAAGAGACTAGTAAATGCAAGTAAAACTTTTGTGCTTCTCATGATCAATAAAAATAATGATATTGATTATGAATCATTTGAAGGTAGTGATGATAAGTTGAAATATTATTTGTTTGATGTGGTAAGCAAGCATGGTGAGATGTTTCAGGAACCAAAGGGGTTACCTCCCAAGAGGAGAATTCAGCATGAGATACAACTGCAGTAGGATGTTCCGCTTCCAAACATTGGCATGTAATGTATGTTGATCATGGAGAGCATGGAAATCAAGATGAAAATTCAAGAATTTCCGAACAAAGGTATCATACGCCCATCTACTTCACCATGTGGTTCGCCCATTCTGTTGGTGCCAAAGAAGGACGAGACTTAGAGCATGTGTGTGGATTTCTATGCACTGAACAAAATAATGGTAAAAATTCATTATCCACTCCCAAGAATTGATGATTTGATTGATCAATTGAGGTATGCAAAGTATTTCACTAAGTTAAACTTACGAATGGTTATCATCAAGTTATAATAACTAAAGAGGACATTTGGAAAACCGCATTTAAAACTAAACAAGGATTGTTTGAGTGGCTTGTTATGCCTTTCGGTCTTATGAATGCTCCAACTACTTTCATGAGAGTTATGAATGATGTATTGAGACCATTTCTAGATGACTTTGTAATTGTTTACTTAGATGATATTCTCATATTCAACAAATCCATAAATGAACATGTCATGCATGTGCACAAAGTATTTGATGTATTGGGAAAATAACAATTGTTTTTAAAGATGTCAAAGCCTGAATTTGGCAAGATTTCTTTAGTGTATTTGGGACACATTGTTGGGGGAGATGAGCTGAAGATAGACCCCTCTAAGGTTGAGGTCATTCTAAATTGGCCCAAGCCTAATATAGTTATAGAGGTAAGAAGCTTTCTAGGGGCAGCACAATATTGGAGGAAATTTTGTTACTATTTTTTCTTCCATTGTAACTCCACTACATGCATTGACTAGTGACAAGAAAGTATTTCATTGTACAGATGTACAACAGAAAGCATTTAATGCGTTAAAATGATGAAAATCTTTAGGGGCTAATGTTATCCTAGTGGGCTAATTTTCCATGATTTTTCCACAAAAAGGATTTGTCAATTTCAAATTTTATAAAAGATGATTCACCAAAATTTTAGAGTATAAAATTATTTTACCTTACAAATTGCCAACATTATATAGAGGCTATATATAAAATCATTATAAATTTGAATAATTTTACAAATACATCAATAAACATTTTATAGTTTTCATATTAGGGATTAGTGAGATTTGCCAATGTTTTTAAACTTCAAGAAAAATTCCCATCCTTCAAATTTTCCTTGTTTAAAACAAAAGATCAATTCAACACCAATATTGGCTCTTCCGGATCTTTGACAACCATTTGAGATTCAAACAGATGCTAGTGATTACGCCATGGGAGAAGTTCTTATGCAACATGGTAAGCCCATTTCATTTCATTATGAAATTTTTAATGGTGTTTTGACTAACTATCCCGCTTATGACAAAGAAACTTATGCATTGGTACATTATGTAAAAAAAATGGAAACACTACTTGATGGGGAAGGAGACCATTATCCATACCGACCATCAACCATTGTAGTACTTACAGTCACAGTCAAAGTTTCAGTAATCATGACACTTCAAATGGATGGGTTTTCTACAACAATTTCATTTGGTTATCAAGTACAAAAAGGGAATCTACAACAAGGTAGCTGGTATGCTTTCTAGGCCTATTGTAAATTCATCTATTTTACTCAAGCATGATTCAGTTTTACATGAAAGTTATGTTGAGAAATATGCATATCATAATGAATTTCAATATGTTTATTCCAGCTTGAGGAAAGGAAACCAAATTGAAGAGTTAGATTACCATGTACATAACAATTTTTTGTATCACTTGGGCAAGTTATGTATTCCACAGGGAGAAATAAACAGTATCATAAGGGAGGTGCACACTTCATTAATTACTGGACACTTTGTTGTAGGCAAGACATTAGCGAATCTCCGAAGGTATTGTTATTGGCCACGCATGTTTGATAATGTATCTCTTTTCATTAGAGGATGTCCTTTGTGTGCAACAAATAAGCCTAGCAATAGGAAAATACGATTGTACACTCCACTTTTGGTACCTTCACGTCCATGGTAGAGTATCTCAATGGATTTTGCAGGAGGTATTCCATTGTCAAGGAAAGGTCATGATTAATTGTATGTAGTTGTAGACAGGTTCAGCATGATGTGTATTCTAACACAATGTAAAAATAAAATTACAGTTGAACAAACAACTCAACTTTTCTTTCAAAATATTTGGGTTCATTTTGTTCTTCCTAATTCCATTGTAATACTGTGATTGATATTCTCGATTTGTTGGGAATATTTGGTCAAATTTGTGGGACATGGTGGACACTAAGTTGAAGAAGAGTACATTGTTTTGTCCACAAATAGATGGACAAACTAAGGTGCTCAACAGGACAATCATTTATCTTCTTATAGGATATTACAGCAAACATCCCAAGCTATGGGATGAATAGTGTATTACATACAACATGCATATCACAGGGCAGAGCTTTCTTCCACAAATACATCGCCATTTGAGGCATGTTTTGGGTACTTGCCAAGATCTCCATTGGAATTCATCTTTGAGAAATATGTCACCATCAATGGTCATAGTGACATCGATAAGGCAAGAAAGTTCATTGAGAAAATTCAGTTGATACATCACACAATGCAAGAACAACTAGAAAAGAGTCAAAGAAGCTACAAGGAACGGCATGAAAAACACCATGTTGATTATAAATTTCAAGTTGGAGACAAAGTTTCATTATATATTAGAAAAGAGAGACTTCAAGGGGAAGGTAAAAAGCTTAAGGCAATCCATTATGGTCCTTTTAAAATTCTGGAAAAGATTGGTAAAAATGCATTTCTGCTAGATTTGCCTCCTTATATGAAAATATACTATGTTGTTAATGTTGAGAATTTGAGATTGTTTGAGCCTCCTTTGATTGATGATAAAGGATAGCATTTTCAGCTACCATCAATAGATGATTTCTTGTTAGAATATCTTGATGAACTTCAGCAAGATCTCATACTTGACAGAAGAACCATAACTTTGAAGAGAGGGAATGTTGAATACCTTTGAGTGGGACTAAAGGGACATAAACCTTCTAAGGCCAAATGGTTACAGATCGAGAAGGTGAGGGAGTTTTACCCTCACCTGTTGAATAATTGATAGTATCTTTTTGGGTCCAAAAGGCTTCTAGTGAGGAGGACTGATCAAGTGCTCAGTATTTATCTCAAAAATAAAAGTTCTTTTAATCACTCAAAACCTAAACTACTGTGTCCATCTTGGTAATACGATCCTAACGCAACTCATTTCACTCAAAACGGAGTTCGTATGAGGGAGATATTATGTTCTGTCCACTTTGCCAGACAAAAGAATTTTTGCAAAAAAAAGTACAGTCACTACACAGTCAGCAGTCCGTACTCCTGACATGGCAGGTGATTGGGCAGGTCAATGGGTTAGTCAATGTCCAATATGGTCTCGCTAAGTGGAACATTTCTATTGGTTTGCAGGTGTGGTGATGTGGCTTATTTTTATTGGATGGAGGTGGACTAATGAGGAGGGGACAAGTGGCAAGCCCAGAGGCTGCCACGTGTCCCTCCCCAAAGGTCAGACTATCAGCGCACAGTGGTAAGAAAATTTTTATGGCAAGCTAGGGAGTCAAACATGGGACTTGCGTTATACAAACTCCACATATTACCACTACACCACCTCTTGTGACTTAACTGTTATGGGTCACAATACATATTTAAAGTGTTAATAGTTTATGGTTGGGGCTTAGGAGGGAGCCAACCTATGGGACATCTCCCTTCCATGTGAACACCACCAAACAATCCAGTGGTTAATGGTTAATGATTATCCAAAAACCATGACATTTACCGCTAACATTTAATGCCAGCATGTGCCCACTCTTATATAACCACTAGCTAACGGTTTACCATAAACATGGATTATGTGCTAATCACAGTTAGTGCTTAACTAAACTCTGCTTATCATTATTTAAATTCACATTTTAGTTTGGAAAAATTTCTGGCGGTCCCCCAATTTTAGCGGTAACTCCATATTTTGTGGAGTTAACTGGCGCTCTTCTAGTTTTAGTGGAGTTTTACTAGGAGAAACTATTTTGGTCATAACTTTTGCAAAATTCGACAAAATTGGGATCAAAAAAAGGTGTTCCTAGATGATTTTGATGTTTTGATCACATTGAAGCAGGTTTTAGTAGTAGTAGAGCATTTCAAACAAAACATTTTCCATTTTGAGCTAATACAGAGGCCCAAGCCATGCAAGCTAGACCAAGGAGATGTAGCCCAAGAGGGGTGAACTCCTTCATCAAAACATTGTGTTAAGTGTTTATTTTGATGTTATTCTATACATTCGATTGCTGTTGTTCAACACTTGTTTTTCATGCTATTTTTCTCATAGATTTAACATAAAGTTTGATAAATTTACCTGTTGCCATTCACATACACCATAAGGAAACCTATGCACATGAAGAAAATGTTAAGCAATTATTTTTAATTCTAAAGTTGAAATTAGCACAACAGAAGTAACATTCAACAATAGATCATACAGGAAACCTGCTTTCAGTTTTTAATTTTTCTATAAAGAAAAAATCTTTAGAATGAAGAAGGGTTCAATTTTTATTGAAGAAACTATCATGTTATGTATATTTTTGGATTTTTTAATAAAGATAACCAAAAACTATAGCAAGGATTCATGCGTTAAGTATTCTGAATATGTTTAATTCTCCAGTTTAATGTGCTTCTTCTTGCCATTATGTGTCATCTTCTAGTGATTAAAAGAGAGATAATAAATAAAATTCATTCATTGTGATGCTTTGTTCATCAATTACTTATTTGCATTGTTCCTTCTAAAGCTAGTGTTGGAATTCATCTGTTTGATGCTCCTTCTCAGTGGACCGTTTTTTTTTTTTTTTTT
>APFE031371676.1:0-13211 GCA_000404065.3 Pinus taeda | reverse complement strand
ATAAAAGAATAAAAATATTATTAAATAAGTATATGATGTACCTATGATGTTAATTTATTTTGAATGGGTTAGGTTTTGGATATATATATACATTAACAAATGAATAATTTTATTATATAATGTACCTAATTTAACTAATTCCTTAGAATAATAATAATTAAATATAACAAGAATATTTTTGGTTTGACTCGGGACATTAGGTCAAAATTAGCCGTTAAAATGTAGCCGTTGGAGTCTCTGCACATACTATTTAACAAGCTGGGCTGGATTGGTTCTTCAACTTGTCCTGACGATGAACCACACTGGTTGGTTCGAAATGCATCGACAAAAGAATATTTATGTGATTTCGCCGAAAATTCTCTAAACAAAGAGATGAACTATCTTCATCTTTTTGATGAAGAGGCGAGACTTCATTTTTCCCTTCAATAGAAGAACTCCAAATTGATAGACTACTTCTCCTTCGACTCTTCTACAAAGTTTCAATCTTTGCCTATAATATTTGCTTGTCCTCCTACAAAGCTTGCACCATTTGCCGCAATGCAGTGTTCTCTTGTTGAAACTGTTGATAACTCTTCGAGTTCTTTCAACTAGAGTTGCCTTGAATTTTTACCCATTCTTACACTTGGTAGGATCCTACTTTGATACCAAAATATGATATGAAATTGCAGAATTAGATTGATACATAACACTTGGAAAGTCTTCAATGGGTCTTTCTTAAATAGTAGTTTAATTTATATGAGAAAATTAACCATAAAGGACTCAGCAACTGTAAACATGCAATGTCAGAAAGATAGACATCGAGATTAAGAAAGATAACGAGATTGTTGACAGAGTTCATCCCTCATGAGCAACATCTTCTGGCCCTACTCTAAAAGGCTAGTCCGTTCATATTTCAATGAATAGAAAGAGGTACATAAATATAGTTGTTTCAATTGCAACTATTTTCCTTAGACTAGAAATTTTCTCCTTTAGAGAACTCTCGTAAAATTACTTGACAACCTACAACTGACTTGTCAATTACCGAAAAATATAGAGTCATATAACTTTGACTCTAACCTCTCCTGAAATCGAGTATTCAAATTTCAAAAATACATTGATTTTTACCTCGTCTCTACTTGTCTAAGTGAGAAACAATTTAGGTACAAATTTCGGCAAAATCTATTGCTTTTACTGATGAACAAGCATTGTCATTGAATATGGATCATGCCAGAACCCTAGTTTTGGTTCTTCAATGGCTCAAATCAGATTCAAGATGCTTTCAAAAACCCAAAACCTAGCTTGACCAAAACCTCAAGCTACTCCACACTTCCAGATATTGCAGTAGCTTTACCCTCTTGGCGTTTCAAACTACAATTCGACAACACTCTAGCTTATTAGAATTCCTCCAAAAAGGCTTCACTAAAAAGCTCATCTTTGCTTCTTGGATCTTTCTTCTGAATTCTCCTTCTGAATTCTTCTTTGGGATGGAACTATGACCTCCTTCTATATTATTCCGCATGCTAATTTTTGGAGTTTTGTTTGGTTGTTTTAACAAAGAAGCTTGTTGGCACCACAACACATCTCAGTTCTTTAATACATAACCAATATAGTTTAAAAACTATATTATAAACCCTGTTGTATGGACCACCAATAAACCGATTGTCAATTTAATCCACAACCTTAATGATAAGGCTCGCGGGGATATACATTATAGTTTGGCATACCAAATGTTATTGGTCCAACACAACATATATCAAAACCATATATGTAACAACTCCAGACTTCAATATAATCCTAATTCATTAATACCATTGGCAGAGATGGTCAAGAGAATCTTAATATAAGGCTTCAATAAACCTGTCAAATTTATTGCATATATTTCGATGAACCACGACATTTGTGATTCAGTTCTGGACTATGCAAATATAGCCTAAGGTTGTTAACTGCTCCATCCAAATATCTGCAGAATGCACACTTTGCGGGTTTACCTCTGGACAACTGGACTGCCACATGGCTTGACTTCGAGTTAGGTGCCATAACTGCGATGAACATGCCACCGTACTATGCCTCTATTGCCACATAACTCGACTTCCCGTTTGGTGCCATTACTGCGATGAACAAGCCACATTATTGTGCCTATGTTGCCACATAACCCGACTTCGAGTTCGGTGCCACAACTGCGATGACATGCCACCTTACTGAGATTTTGTTGCCACATAAACCGAATTGCAGGTCGGTGCCACAACTGTGATGGCATGCCATGTCTCCAGAGTCCGTTGGCTTGTATCTAAGCTCGAATGTCATTTAAAACTATATTCCATAGTTATACCTTACCTCCCTTATCATCAACATTGTGCCTTTATTTTGCAGGAAACATGTAGCTAGCTTGTTGGTAGAGGTGTTTACAAGAGAGAGTTGAAGTTGCAAGTGCGATCCCCCTTAGAACTTTGCACGCATAACAAATTTTAGAATGCCATGGAGAGGCGATGTGGTAGCCATTCATTGCCCATGTGGCGCTCTATTTCTTTGCACTCAAGTAAAACATATCAACCTTTGCACTCAAGTAAAACATATCAACCCACACTAATTTGGTAAATGAACTAATTGGCGTATTTGACTTTGACCCAAAGTAAATTCTAACTTTGACCTAGGTAAATGCTAACTTTGACTTTTACTTGATTACAGTAAAAATTTCAACGAACATTTTCTTCCTCATACGGTGGCCAAATGCGAATCTGGAGACACCACCGGAATCAGTAAGTCGAGCTCTCTGCTTTCACAAGCAACTGGGGTGGTCAATTTGTGCACAAGTCGAAAATAGTTTCGCTACCTAGGACCATCTTGGTCGTATAACAAACTTTGACCTGACTTACAAGATCCATTCGAGATCAATTGTCAATTTTATTTAAAATTTAGTTTACATTTTTAAATTTGTAAATTGTAAATTTACTAAATATTAAAAATAATGATGCCTCTGAATAACTTTCACAATTTTTCCCTCGAAATTTGAACACAAATTAACTAAACCAAATAGAAATTCACTAATATACATCTTATAAATAGATAATAATATGTTAATTATATTCATTATAACCTAACAAACGTATTTACTAGACTTTTCTCAGTGATTTCAATTTCCATGTGAAACCATTGTAAGTTATATTCATCTCCAATGCCAAAATGAGTATGGTAGAACATGAAATTTGATGTAACTATATATGTTTATTGGAAGAGTAGTACTAACAAACATAAGAAATTTCATAAAATAATACAATGTAAAAATGTGACAAATAATATATTAACAAAAAAAGATGATGAAGGAATTGAGTATATTTCATTTTATACTTGTCACATTAGACAAAAAGCATCATAAGATGGAAGAAAATGCTCTTTCAGATTGCTAAATAAATACAATAAATTTATAGTTTGAGAGATGCAAAGGGGAAGACATTTCAGTAAATATTAAATTCACTATGAAATGAAAATCAGACATCAAGTTCAAAGTGAATGTTTCTCAACTAAAGATGGCAAGGAAGATTGTTCTGAATGTTTACCAAAGACAACAATTTTGAGCATTGTTTTGATATAAATTTATTTCAAAGATGATTACTGCTACTATTCATTAAGTTAATCATGAAAAATTCATTCAAATCTATATTGTTGGATCCTTCCCTCCAAGATACATCCATATATGTATCGTATCTGGATCCTTCTTGGATAGGTCCTACATCCTTCATGTCATCATACTAATTTTCATATCCAAAAGAGACGCAACATGGATATTTCATAGATACATACAGTCCACGCTAGATACATTCACGAGGAATTCCTATGTAATCCAAACGAATAAAATAAACATTAAACACATCAATCACAACAATAATTAGACATATGTTCCTATGGAATATATACAATACACTTCTTTGCAAAACATTGTTTGATCGGTAAAAGGATTTATGAGGTTCAACACTACATAATTAAATCTCAATACAACATTAACTAACCTTACAACATTTGATCATATGTGAAAAATTAATTGTTACAGTCTGTAGATTATATATAACATATTTTTGTGGATTTTTGATGAGTTTCTTAACGGAGGAGTAAGTATCGATAAAGGTGATCTTCACATTTGGCAACTGAGAATTGAGTGGTGGTACACTTACAGTAAAGAAAAGATGGAGAATAAACTAAATACATTCAAAAGAAACGAGGGTAAAATATGAAATGACATTTATGTTAGTTCTAAACCTTAGCTTGATACAAAACCATTCTGAAAGGTATGTATGCGCATCCATGTTGGAATGGGTCATTTCTTTTGGTATTAGAAAGAAGTCGAAGAAAATATTTGTTGGTGTTTCACACTCAATAGGTAAACCTTGTAACCCTGACGGTTTAAATTGTAAAACTTACTTAACATCATCATGATTTCGGAGCTTGAATGTAGATATATATAGAAAAAAGAGTTTTTGCAATGAAATAACAAACAATATTGTCTTCACAGCTTCCTTTGAAACTTGCAGACCCTTCATTGAATTCCATTGTAGGGATTTAATCTTCTGTGAAGGGCATCACAGGGATCTAGTGTTAAGTAATATGAGAATTCATTTACATAAATCCGACATTTACTTAGTATTATTATTATTATTAAATTAAAATTTAAATATTATAACATCTAACATCTAACACATTAACATCTCACATCTCACATCTGACGCTCACCCATCTAACACTTACACATCTAACGCTCACCCATCTAACGCTTACAGATCTAATGCTCACACATCTAACATCTCACATCTCACATCTAACACTCACCAATATAACGCTTACACATCTAACACTCACCCATTCAACGCTTATCCATCCACCCTATACTGGGTTGTAGAGCGCCTCTCGACACAATAATTAACACTAATAATAGCAACCCTATTAAATTATTAAACTTTATTAAGAATAATATCATTTATTAATATGAACTAACATAAAACATGACATGGATTCTCCAATATATATATATATATATATATATATATATATATATATATTAATAATTAAATTTTAGGGTTGGTTGGTTGACTCTTTCACATTTCATATCCTTCCATTTCATATTTATTATCCATCATTCTTGCTCTTACCTCTAGAATTTGTCCTGACGATGATTCTTGTTATAGACTTGAAATGTCATGCAAAAATTACTAGTATGGAACTAATTTCGAATACTCAAGATACTCAATTAATATTTACCCGTGGGATTCCTTTGGAATAGCTAGGCTACGCTAGGGATGGCTCATCTTTCATCCCATCAATGTTCATAATAGTAGGATATTGATTTTGCAGAAAAATGTCAATCAAGTCATCTTCATTAGACTACTTGCTACTGATGGTGGTTTGTATTGTGCATATAGGATAGGGTGATGAGAGGTCATAATCCTCTTCTTCTTCTTCCACCCATGTAGGAAAATTATATTCAACGAGAGGTTGAGCTAGGGGATAATACAAGTTGTTTTTGGGACAAACCATTAGTAATTGTCATGTTTGTAGCCCTAAAACTAATATATGCATCATCAATAACTAACCAGGGTCTCCCTAGAATGAATGGCTAGCCATTGAACTTGGTTTTGGGCTGGAGGCAAAAGAATTTTGTGGGGTATTCCTAGGAGTCTTTGGAGACCATTATATCTTTGATTATGCCTTATGGCTCCATTATACATCTTTCATCAGGCTACAACATTGTAGTGGTATTTTTCAAGGACTCTTGGAGGCCCAAGTTTAAACATAGTCTCCTTGGTCATGAAACTGATTACAACTCCTGGATCAATGAGATTGTTTAGAACTGCAATATTTTTTATATGTACATTTAGTACTGGACTTCAAGGATCGAAATACTTAGGGATGATTACTCACCCAAGAATCAATTCAATTATTTTCCCAATAACAATGATGGTAGGGGCAAACCTTATCTTCCTTCAAAGCCTTCTGGGACATTATTCTTTGATGAATTTGTTTTAAATGGGAACATCCATAATGGCTTGGAGGATAGGTATTTTGACACTGATTATTAAATTCTCCCAAAAGTTCAACCTCTTCTGAGGTGTGTATGCTTAGGGTTTTCAACCTTTCAACATATGGAGGTTTTATGTGAGGATCTATGACACAAGATCCTCTATCATTTTCTTATTTTTTTCATTAGGAGAAGGTGGGTGAAAATATGGGAGAACCTTCCCTGACATAAAGTTGATTTCTTCTATTTTGACATAATAAGTTACATAATTAGTCTCTCCTATGTAAACATGTGAAGTTTGCTTATTATCAGGGTTGGAATTTGGTTGAGTAAGAATCTAGGGTTGGTTTGGAGGAACATTCTAGGGTACTTGTTGTTTCTTGGGGGGAGGCATTAAAGTAGGTATTTAGTTGTCTTACTTGGTTAATTATGAATTATTCTTTCTCTCAATACCTATTCTATACTCTCCCTTTATGGTTGTTTATCTCCTCTTTTACTCTTCCTCAATTATTTGGCTCCTCTTCCACAATTCTTTCTGTACATTTCTCTTTGCTAGGCCATTTATGAACTAGGTCTCACAAAATTCAATTCACGAGAAACTATGCATTACAAAATATATCTTCATATGAAGTCATATCCTATTAGCATTTCAATTCAGGGATTTAAAGTTATTCATTTTGTATTTCCATCTTCACGTGGTCCATTTGTTTCAAATTCTCTCCTTAGAACCACATTCTCATATCCATCGATTTTAATAAGAGGGAAAGAACCTATGTTTTCAAGCTACAAAATTATTTAACATTAGGAGAATATTTGAATTCCATCTCATTAATGAAATCATTGATATGTCTCTTAACCTTAATGAAACTAGAAAAAATGTGATCATTCTTTTCATCTGCATCTAGGGCTTTGTCACAATTTCTATCTGATTGGTCTTTTAGTGCAACAAAGTGAGAAGAATGTGGCATGCCTCTTTTTTCAAATGTCAAGTCTTGTAAGAAAGTTGCAATATTGTTTTTGTTTGATAGTGTCTTCTTTGTACTGCTACAAGTGTAAAACATGGCACATTATGTGATTTTATAGCATGTAATCAAAAGTTTGGAACAAAGCATTTGGTTGAGAAGTATGGATCAAAATAGATATTTAGTAACTATAATGTAATAAATTCTTCCAACCCAATGAGACTTACACACATGAGAGAATCTAGATTGATAGACAAAATTACCTGCAAATTTGTAGAGATCACAAGCATTGAGCTTCCAAACCTTAGCAACAACATTGTATTCCTCTACAAGAGGTTCTTTTGTCAAATGGATTTGTAATGGATCATCTATTGAAAATGAGGCATTGATGTCACTTTTCATTTTCACCTTTTCAAATATTAATAATTTGATGTATACTTCAAAGGATGGTGAGTGCATAGGCCTTATAAATCATCCAAGCCGTTATTTTATTTTTTAGATTACAACAATGTATCTTATAATTTGCAAATCTTAGTGCAATTAAATGACTAGTGTCTAGTTGAAATTTCACACAAAAAATTATTCTTCTTTGTCCTAATTGTAGACACACTTTTTCCTTGATTGTTGCTCCAATGTTTCATAGTGAAATCATCATTTTCACTTGCTAATCATCTTCCCACCAAAGAAACCAAGATTTGAACCTAAGAAATGATCCAAAAAAAAATATGTATCTAGACATCTTGCCATGTAGGCAAGACCATTCTCCATTGCTTTATAATAAAATTATCATAGTAGAAAATAAATTGTAGTCCATTTCCACAAAAGTAAGAAGTTTTGCAAAGATAAGACTAGGTGATCTTTATATAATGCCTTGGAAGATATAAATTAACAAATATACACTCCATAAATTATAAGGAAATTTAAGAGTTTCATATGATTGATGAATACAACACCTCCTCGAGGTTGAAATTCTCCCAATAAATGAGTTATCCCGAGGGCAAGATCAAATACTCGATAGTCTAGCAAGTCTATTCCTAATCAACTTCTATATGCTCTAGCTTGTTGTGACACCCTCCTCCCATATTTACCCAAGTTAATCGGTCTGTTGGGGTAAACATACGATGAGAGGCTACTATGATGTGGGTAAAATCCCCATGTACAATTAAGGAAGTGGAACCAACAACAAAAAACCATTCTTACCTTCCACACATGCTACAAAACCTTCAGGAGCCAACCAACCCTTCCAAGTGACCAACCTCTGAGACAAATTGGCATTCTACTGATATGGACCCTGGGTCACTCCCATTAAAACCCATGCATGCAACTAAGGCCTTCTCTCACAACAAGGCATGCAAATGACTGTGGACTTTTTCAACCAGTTCTGAGCCAGTGACACTAGATTCTAAGCCACTCTTTTCAGAGCTAGGTCTTAGGCCACTTCCTAGAACTTCATGGAACCTTCAAAAATGGTAAATAACAATGGAATAAGGCTACTAATGCAATCATTGGTACAATTACTTGATCTTACCCCTACTATCCATGACATGCATTTCGTCAAACATGTCACAAATATGTAATCTACAGGTCATAACAGAATATTTGAGCACAGGGGTCTCATACTTATCTGATATTCGTAAAGAAACATTGATTCCTTATCATAATAGTTTCATTATCATCTATTAGGTCATATATTTATTGTACATTCATTTTCTAATCAAAACATGATGAGAGCCATACATCAAGTCTATCATAAAACATACTCATAACCAACATATAACCAACATAAATAACAAGGATATAACAACCATAAGAATCACATATGAACCAATACATTTACACATGAAATACCAAGGAGAAGTATCTCTTATTAATGAATGCATAAGCCAACTAAGTCAAGGACTTCCACAAACCACACCCAACAATAGATTGGGTTGAACCAAATCTTTCTTTTAGCCAGTCACCCTCGTGCCATATTCCAATCATGAATGTGGAACTCACAACAAAACCAACCAGGGTTTCATTAGGATTTACGTATATCCCACCAAGGGATTTATTAGCTCGACCCCTCATCAATACAACTAGGCTTTACCACAATCCCACTGGATCACTAGGCCCTAAACAAGCATGGATGCCTCCAGATCTCTCCACCTAAACCATGAGTAATTTTTCTATCTCAACCTCTCGGATTTACCATGTATCCCTCCATTACTGGTTAAGGGATTCCTGAGCCTACAAGGTCACCACCCTCGCCATTACTGGCCAAGGGATTCCTAGGCCCAATAAAGGATATTCACCTCTAATATTTACCGTGTATCCCACCATTCACCGATCGAGGATTCCTAGGCTCAATCAAGGTGTTCAAAACTAGGGTTTACTGTGTATCCCATCCTGGGATTCCTAAGCCTTGTGAATAATCTTGAGACCACCCCACTTTGCTTCGAGTCCATCCAGCAATCCAACTCAACCAAATACAAGAGAACCCACCACATCATGGCTATCTGGAAATGGTAAGGCAAGGCTGGAAAATATTGTCACACTTGGAAAAACCCATGCCAATGACATCAAGAGAACCAACAACACAAATGCATGTGTCATGCATGCCAAATAGAGCAAGAATATCACACATGCAATTTGATACCTATAAGTAATCCCGATGTAGCCACTTGATCCTACTCTTCCCTATTTGATCTTTACTTCCCTTTGCCTTCTTTGTCCTTCCTTTGCTTTCATTGATCCAATGCTAGAGTGTTCCAGGAATTCCCTAAGTGTCCAAGAGTGAGAGAGAGAGAGCTCCAAAATTGAACTGACAAAAGGTACCAACTGATCCTCAAAAGTATTTTTATTAATGAGGCCTCTATTTTCTTCATTTTCCTCCTCACATGCAACTTGTGCCCTTTCACCTTCCTTTTCTCCTAATTTCTATTATTTTCATAAATAGAATGCTAATTAATGCCTCATGCCTTTCCAAAGCCTTTATCATTTACTTTTCTAATTTCCTTTAGCCATCTTAAACCAAATGAACACCCACTAGGATTTTTTCTCAACATTCAACTTAGAATACATGTCTCATGACCTTGGTTATTATTTTTCCTTTATTACCTTTATTACATGGAATTTTCCCCAGGGTTGTTACAGAACCCTCCCCCTTGGGGGAACACCATCCTTAGTGTTCAATGACACCTACAACTAGAAAATCTTGCTGAAAAGAAAAAACATACTTCCCATGGAGCTTTATAACTTAGCTCAAAGCAATGTTTACAATGATCAACCTGGTGAGAAGCAAACCAACATGAAAACATAACAACATGACAACCATAAGGACATGACACCCATGATGCTTATTAGAGATTTATAACACAACTCATGGTGGTATATACATCCATATACATATACCAAGACACCACACCAAAATGTATGCCAAAAACATTTTCTCAAGCAGCGAATAAAGAAGGATACATAGCCCACATCTGATCCACCATCTCCCATGTAGGTTCATTGGGCCCAAAGTGCTTCCTGCACTTTAACCTACTTGATTGCTTAGTTCCGGAGCATTGACATATTTATTTTTAATATACACTGAGGTTTCAGCTGGAATTCTCCTTCTGGTTGCACCTACAATATAGACCATTCAATCACATGATCAACATGTTTAACATACTTTTTAAGCAATAGCACATGGAAAACATTATGGAATTTCACTATTGGAGGTAGTGAAAGTCGATAGGCTACTTGTCCAATCCTTTCAAGAATATTGAAAGTTCCACAAAATCGAGGTGCCATCTTGGCACATGATCCAATCCTCAAGGAGCTCTTCTTGGGCTTGATGTGAACGTACACTTGTTCCCCAACTTGAAATTCCTTAAACATCTTATTCCTATCTACATAATATTTTTATTTTTATTTATTTATTTTTATTATTTATTTATTTCTTTTTTATTTCTTTATTATTTTATTTTTTTTTTATTTTAATTCTTTTTGATTTTATTTTTATTTTTATTTTATTTTATTTTTATTTTATTTTATTTTTTTAATTTATTTCTGTCATGTGTTTCCTTCAGATTCTTCTTGATAACATGCATTTCCTATTCCATCTTTGCCAACATGTTCTGTCCTATTAATACCCTATTCACTGGATCACTCAACCTTATGGGAGTATTACAACTCCGCCCATATAGTGCCTCAAATGGACTCATCCTCTACTCTACTGATGTAATACATACATCCTCAACATGTCCTGCAATATCATGTTGACCCTCTCTGTCTGCCCATCTATCTACGGATGATAAGTTATGCTCAATGCCAACTCTGTCCCCAACCCTACAAACAACTCCTTCCAAAACTTAGAAGTGAGCTTAGCCTCCCTATCTGACATAATCTTTCATGGAACACCATGTAACCTCACTACATCTTTGATGAATACCTTTCCCACATCACTAGTTAATTATGTAGATTTTACTAGAATGAAGTGCGTTAACTTTGTCAACTTGTCTAACACAACTATGATGGAATCATGTTGTATAGGTTTCCTCGACAAACCTATGATGAAATCCATGGAGATGACCTCCCATTTCCACTCTAAAATCAGAATTGGTTGAAGAAACCCTTCGGAATGCTTACACTCTGCTTTCACCTATTAACAGTCTAAGCATATAGCAACAAACTCTGCCACTTCCTTCTTCAGAGTCAGCCAATTATTTACTTCTTTCAATGTCTTTTGTATCTAAGGTGACCCGAATACGATTTTGCATGAAACTCTTGTCATATAGTATTCTTGAGCTCACTATCATTCGACACATAGATTCTATCCCTAAATCTAACCAAACCATCTACTGTAAGAGAATAGTCCACATCCTAAACACCTGTACCTTGTTGTAACTTATGCATAATATCCATGTACCTATCATCTTGTTGTCCTACTTGTAAAATGAGATCCTATAAATCTATCCCGTAGGAGCTCATAGTTGTTATATGATTTACCTGTATCATCCTACTAAGAGAATCTGTAATCCTGTTTTGTTTCCCCTTGATGTACCTAATCTAAAAGTCGAAGTAACTAATCGTGGCCAACCAAAGTTAAAATATGGACTCTTATAGAGTCTAATTCATCATGATCATGTGACTAGACACTTTTCAAAGAGTAATGGGTGTTGGAGTGGCATCCTCTCGAATTATGTTGGCTAAAACAGGGAGGTTAACTTCCAAGTGGCATAAATTTTCCATACAGACTTCCAATTGAGGAGACCCTTATGACATTAGGAAAGTATTTCAATGTAGAATATTAGAAAGATATGGAATTCTAAATTGAAAGTTTTTTATGCCTTAAAATTCTCCTAAAAGGTTTCAAACCCCAATTTTCCAAACCAGGTCCCGCTAGTAAAAATGGTCTTATGAGGTGATTCTTCCACTTTTTCCACTCTAAAATCATCAATATGAATGAAAAACAATATAATGATCCAATCCGTATCATACAAGGACCATGTTCCACATAAACTCCCACTAAAGCAAATTAGTTAGTATGCAATCTACCTAAAACATATCAAGTGGCCTTATTCTTGCTTACTAGATTAGTTGATCCATGCATCTACCCTCATTTTTTTAGCTAGAAATTATATGCCAGACTCCTTTCTAGGAATCTATTACTTTATCAAGTAATTCAAGGGATAATTCCTAGCCATCTAGGACACCTATCCTAGAATCAGAACCAAGGCCCTATAACTTAGGCCTTTCCCTTTTGCACATGTAGTCCAAGGACTTGTCATCTCCAACATACCAACCATCCAGGATTTTATTGTTTTCCAACTTCCAATCACTAAGGGAATATTCATTCCGACCCATCATCCATCCAAGGATGAAATTATTTCAAGGATAATATGGTATGGTCACCACCATAACATTCATTCCAATAATTCACTCCAATGTTTCCTTAAAATAGGGCATCCATACTCACCCACATACATATATCCATATGCATCCAAAATGCATGTAATTGCATTCACTTCAATTTTCATCTTTAATTATACCATCTTTATTCCTAGATCAACATCATTCATAGGATTCCATAGTCCTCTAACAACCTTCCTTAATGAACCTTTTTAACAGTTTCTCCCTTCCCAAGCAATAGAACTTTTTAGCCAAGGTTGGATCCAATTAGTACCATTACTGCTAAATCATAACCAACAAGTTCTCTCTCTTTCTTTCTCCAAATTCATGTATATGATATATCTATAGAATTTTATCCCTATTTTTTGAACCATAGATTTGACTGT
>APFE031371672.1:92741-122598 GCA_000404065.3 Pinus taeda | reverse complement strand
ACATTATATCTTCTTTCATTTTCAGGAGAGGAACTCAATATTGATGGTAAGAAGCAACAATTGAAGAAAGAGGAGAAAAATAAAACTACAGAGACAAATGCAAAATGAGAGAGAGAATAGAATATATCTAGTGATACCCTTAGAGCCAATATCTTGCATAAGACACACTCATAGAGATTGATGGTCAAGCCTTCAGAGCTGGTGAATTCACTTGCAATGCTTTGGCAACACAATGATAATGTTTTGAAATGATGAAACAATATTTTATGTGTAAATTGTAGTCCAACCGATATTAAGTTGGAAACTCATATTGTAATACTTGATATTTTATGTAGTAAAATTTATATCATTGAAATTAATTCTAGTTGCGCTTGATATTATTTAGTCTTGTAATTAACATATCTAACTTTGAGTTATCTTATTAGATAAATATGCACATTGCATAGCATTTTTTTTAAATTTAGTCACAAAATCATACTAATTAATCTATGTTAATTAATAATGAACACATAAAATCAATCTAAAACAGCTAAATTAGTAGTTTATATTAGTTAATGATGAACACGAATAAAATGAATATATGACTAAATTAGTCATTTTTAATGATTATGAATGAAATTAAATAAAATGAATAAAAACTACTAAATCCATCATTTATATAATGAATATGAAAATACCAAAAAAATATAAATGACTATTGCAAATGATAATTTTTTTATTAAAATGATGACTAAAGTTTGCATATATACGACTATTAGTAGCTAATTTACAGTTTCTTATAACACGACTAAAATTTAGTTATATTTCTTTGGTCATTAATTTCTTTCAAATGATGACTAAAATTTGCATATATATGACTATTAGTAGCTAATTTACAGTATCTTATAACACGACCAATATTATGGTCAGATTTCTTTGGCCATTAATTGGTTTTCTCGAGGATTCATATAGTAATATATTTTGTTGTATATTAATTGTGACAATTAATGACTAAACCAATGAAAAATGTATGGTTAAATATACTACTAGATGGTAAAATTGAGGAAACCAATTAATGACTAAGCTAAAAATGACTAAAAGTTGGTCACATTATAAGATATTGTAAATTAGTTACTATTGGTTACCAGCTGAAAAATGGTCGTTTATATGCAAATTTTAGTTGTTTTTTTAGTAACTAATTAGTCATTTTGTACTAGTGTCGATGAATTGTTGGATGAACTATATGGAGCAATTTACTTCATGAAGTTGGATCTGCATTCAAGATATCATCAAATTAGAATGAAGACAGAAGAAATTTTGAAAACAACATTTAGAACTCATGAAGGTCATTATGAATTGTTGGTCATGCCTTTTGGCCTTACTAATGCATGTTCCACATTTCAAGGTTTGATGAATTCCACTTTCAAACCCTTCCTTGGAAATTTGTATTAGTATTTTTTGATGATGTACTAATCTATAGCAGGTCTTGGAAATATCATGTTCAACATGTTTACAGGGTGCTCAAACTATTGGAATAGATGAAATTGTATGAAAAAACCTCCAAATTTTTATTTGAGGTACAAGAAGTGGAATATTTAGGTTATATTATATCCCATGAGGGTGTTAAGGCAGGCCCTAATAAAATTAAAGCCATCAAGGAATGGAAAATCCCCACAACCTTAAGGCATCTTTGAGAATTTCTTCAAATGACAAGGTATTATCACAAGTTTGTTAATAATTATGGGAAGATAGTAACACCTCTAACAACATTACTGAATAAATATGCATTTTTTTGGAATCCAAAAGCAACTAAGGACTTTGAACATCTTAAAGAGGCAACGTGTCTAGCTTAGGTATTAGCTACACCAAACTTCACAAAAACCTTTATTATGTAATATGATGCCTCAAGAAATGGTGTTGGTATTATTTTAATATAAAAGGAAAGACCTGTTGCTTTTGAAAGTTGACAAATCAAGGGAAAGTATTTACACAAACCTATTTATGAGAAGGAAATGTTGGCAATACTACATGCATTGAAAAAATGACCCCCTCGCCTAATGGGAAGACACTTCAAGGTAAAAAAAACTCTTAATAGTCTTAAATACTTCTTGGAACAAATATTATCTTCATAAGGGTAGAAAAAATGGGTGACAAAGATGTTGGTTTATGACTTTGAAATCATCTACAAAAAATGGAAGAAAATTGTTGTTATAGATGCGCTCTCAAGAATGGATGAGGATGTGGAAGCATTTCTCTGTGTCATTTCTAGTATCCAACCTAATTGGATAACTAACGCAAGGGATGAATGAAATAATGATGAAAATCTATGGACACATTCAAAAGTTGCACCAAGATCCCAGCGCATATGATTCATTTATTTGGAAAAATGATTCACTGTGGTACAAGGACCACCTATATCTATGTAAGAAATCCCAACTTAAATAAAAGGTTCTTTTGCCACATCTCTCCTATAAGAGGGCACTCGAGATTTTTAAAAACTTACCACAGGGTTAAGAAGGAATTTTTTAAGATGGACTTAAATCTTATATTTGGAGGTTTGTGTCAGAATGTTTTTCTTTCAAACGAAGTAATTTGAGAGAATTAAACCCCAGGTATTTTACAACAAATAGTCATTCCAAGTCAATATTGGGAAGAGGTCTCAATGGATTTTATCACAAGTTTACCGAAGTCTAAAGGCAAGAGTGTCATCATGGTAGAAATTAATAGACATACAAAGTATGCACACTTTTGTGCAGTATCTCATCCTTTCAAATCCAGTATAATCGCTACTTCATTTATGGAAAAAGTTCAAAAGTTACATGGAAACCCAAAAGTTAAAGTGATAGAGATCCCATTTTCACTGTAAATTTTTGGATAGAATTATTTTCTTGTCTTGGTACTTAATTAGCTCATAACTCAATTTATGATCCTCAATATGATGGGAAAATTGAGACAATAAACAAATGTTTGGAAGGATATCTTTGTTGTTTTGTATCGAATAAAAAAAAACAATGGATCAAGTGGTTACCCCTAGTAGAATGGTGGTATAACACTTTGTTACATACCGCAAAAAAAATGACCCCTTTTATGGTGCTTTATGAATATCATCCACCATCAATCACATCATCTTTAAGAGACAAATATAAGATTCAAGCAGTGGAAGATCACATCAAAAATCAACAACAAGTTATCCAACTCTTAAAGCATAACCTGACTTTGGCACATAATCGAATGAAACAACAGCAAGATCAGCGTCATAGTGAAAGAAGCTTTGATGTGGCTGATTTGGTAGTTTTACTACAACCATACAAAAAAATGTCCCTCAAACAAGATAAGAACAATAAATTATCATCCAAGCACTATGGCCCTTACAAGGCGATGCAAAAGATTTGTACTATGGCATACAAATTAGAATTTCCTACATTTTCAAAAGTACACCTATTTTTATGTTTCATGCTTAAATAAGGTTATAGGTGACAAACTTCCAGTTCCAAAAATATTTTTAGAACTTGACAAAGAAGGGAAAATCATATTGAATCCTGAAGCAATCACAAAAAAAAGAACGCAACAATGAAAAATAGATCAATTTCAAATTATCTCATTAAGTGGAGGAACTTACTTGCTGAAGACTCCACATGGGAGGATGAGTATTATATTCATAAGCATCCAGAACTATTCAAGAATTAAGGACAACCCTTTTTTGAAGGAGAGGTGCATGTTAGTTCCCTATAGTACTAGTGTATCCCCAATATTGTATTGTTGTACCTCACAGAAGCCCACTATTGTTATTTCTTTTACCTTACATTATTATTTTTATGTAGGCCCTAATTATATTTTGACCCCTTATACTCATATATATACCAAGGAGGTCTTGTCATTTTAATTATCCAAGCATTGTTTATTTATGTGATGTAAAGGAGGTTGCCACCTCGAAGAGGCATATTTTCAAGTCGTTGATCTATCTTATCTTATGTTTTGTGATTTGGTTACATAACACCATGGCTTTAGTAATTGTGGTTTAAGAACGAAGTTATGTTAAATTAGGACAACTCAATTTTCTAGTAGGAGTGGAATTTATTGAAGAAGGAACATAAGTATTGAAGCATTTTTCATTAAGACATCCATAGTTGATTCTGGCATGCTTTAATCAAAAATATTTTACTTGTGAAGGATGAAATACCTTGTTATATGGATATCAAGTAAAATTTCATTACCCACCTGTGCCACTATAAACTCATAAATATTCTTTATTTACTAAGAAGTCTTCAATTTTCATCATAGAATCTGATAAACACATGAGGCCTTTATAAAAGTGTTATTCACCACGGTTTAATAAATCTGTTGATTTTGGATGCTTTGTCTACAGTAGATAAAACATAGGAAATTTTCTTGTAGAGAGTTCCTCAAGTTCATATAGTAGAAAGAATTGAAGAAGTATGTCATTATGAAGAATATGTGAAACAACATGCTGAAGAAGAAGAAAAACAAGAAGAAGAAGTTATTGAGAAACCTTAAGATGTTGTTAAGCAATCTAAATAAATAATATATCCCTTAACTTCTGATCTAAGTGATAATGATGGTGAAATCATTGGTGAAACCCATCCTAAAGAAATAATTTATCCATGTCTTATTATGGAGAAAATATCTACTAAAATTGAAGTAAACTCATGTTAAAAGGGAGAGTACCACAAAAGCTATAACTTTAGTTAGGGTTCCTAAGAGAAAGAGAACAAGATTTGTAGAAATGATAAGTTATTGGGACATTACTAGCATTCTTACACAAGAACGAGCATGAGTAAACTTTGTAATTGCTACACGAGGACTAGTTACAAAGGTTTTAAATGCTCAAGCCATCAACAAATCGATGTTTCTATACAAAAACAACATCAGAAAATATCATTGTCGCCACACAAGAAATAGAAATAGATACAATTGTTATATAAATTATTCTGTAAAGAGATAAATGATCCATAAGATCATGTTGTAAGAAAAATATGCTACAAACAAATTTCCCCTTACAAAGATCAAACTAAGACAAAAACAATTATCCCACAAGAACTAGTTATTATAGAAGTAGGAGAATCCTTCGAAGAACACATTGTTACACAAACATCAAAATAAAAAAAATACCATATTGATAATCATATACAAAACTCCTAGGAAGAAGAATTGTTAACTATAGATCCTCTTGAATATATTGCTACAAAGCCATTAAGGAAAGAAAAGAAAAAATGGTCCAAAATTGTATTAAGTAAAATTTATATACGAACCTTCTTCTTATAAACTTAAAATGAAAATTTCAAAATTAAGAAAGGAAATAAGAAGTTGAGATTTTATAAGGAAGAGTCGACGAGTCAATGGGTATGGTTTAGGGTTTTTGTTGGGAGCAGACTTTAGGTTAATTTATTAACGGCATCTGGTTTGTGGTGAAGGAGGAGGTAGAAACAAATTATTCGTCAAATCCATATGAGTTAACTAATATAATTTCTTATGGGGATGGGGTTCAATCATTGATGGTGGGTGGGGATACAGTCCCGAGACTGTCATTTACAGGGGAAATTGAATGTGGCTTCCATGGTGTTGGGTTGTCAGTGATGTCAAAGAACTATTGGAGGTATGGGTTTTCAGAAGCTGATGTGGTACTCTCTGATGGTCAGTTGGGGCATAAATGGGGGGTCTCAGGGGCTTCTGGGACTTTTGTTGTGAGTATTGGTTAATCCTCACATTTAGGACCTCCCTCAGAATTTTTTGATCCTTATAAGGACAATTGAGGTTTTGTCTTGTTACGGGGTCTTTCTATTGATTTAATGGTGAGGGCTTCTGGAGAAATATCATTTGCAGGGTTGGTCATGGAACAACCCTCTATATCAGTTAGTGTATTTGAGGAGCTGGAGAATTTTCCAGTTGGGGTTTTTGTCTCATATGATATCTGTGGAGGGAAGCATTCTAGGGAGTCTTCATTAGCTGGCCATACATGGATTGTGGAGGTGAATGTTACTTGTCCTTCTGTTTGTGAGGCATCAAGAAATGGTATGATTCGTAAGAGTGTGGAGGGTGGTCGTGTTACATTTTTTCTCCTTGGCTTAGGGGGTTTACAATCAATTATGAAACATAGGGTCGAGACTGCCAAAGTGTAGGGACATAAGAAGCATAAATTCATTGCAGCATGGATTAAAGACTGTGGTGAAGGGTTAATTTTTGGTAAGGATTTGTCTATGTCCAAGTTAGTGGAATATTCAGAATTTGTTGTTGTAGGTCGAGCTTATCAGAGACATTTGGCGGTTCCTTTTCTAAGGGAATGGATTAAGGAGACTTGGGGTTATAAGGTTTCATATGCCCCTAGGGTTCAAAGGCTAGAAAAAAGATGGTTTTCTTTCTTCATGTAAACCAAAGATGATGAAAAATGGGTGATTGATACAAACTGGTAGATGGCGGGGGTGCCTGTGTGTCTCTCAAGGTGGTCTACACTATTTGATGCCAAGAGGGCTAAGGTTTTTGAGGAATTGGTCTGGGTACACCTACCATGTCTTCATAGTGGATTTTGGGATTTGGACCACCTGAAGGCTATTAGGAATTATATTGCGAAATTTGTTGAAGCCGATATGTCGTTTGTGGAGACTACAGTAGTGATAGTGGTTGGGATATTGGAAAGGTTGAAAATTCATGAAGGTTTGATGGCTAAAATTCCTATTCACATTCCTTTAAGATCCTTCAATCAAAAGATAGATTATGAAGGTATACCATTTCAGTGTTTTAGATCTCATACCTATGGTCATTCAATTGATCAATATATGCTACAGTTTTGTCCTAGGTTTGTGGGGGCAGATCCTAGGGTATGAAAAGCAGGTGTGTTTGGCGCTGCTCCGGGTGAGACAGATCGTCACTTTTGATGTTGTGACAGTTCTCATGGTATGTCTCCATTTGTTTCTATAGTTCATAGCTCATTGTTATGTGATAAATTTGTTAATATTTCTCCATATTTTGCGTCAAATTCTTTTGCTCCCTCTCCGGTAATGGTGAATTGTATCATTCTGTGTATTGAGCAATGTATCCCAATTCCAAGGGTTACATCTATGTATTCACTCTCGAGAAATTCTGAAGAGCGGTGTATTAGATACTCATTGTAGAATTAGGTGATAATGGATAGTGATGGTATATGTTCTTCTTCTAGTTTTGGATTGGCCTCCTCCATACCTTTTTATCTAGGGATAGTGGTAGGAAATCTCTACTTTCGCATGCACAGGCTCAGCCAAAATTGGATGTAGCTTCTAAGAGACAGTATTCTATTAAATGGGTGCTTAAAGTAGTGAAACCTAGGATTGTGGTTTCCTGATGAAGATTTTGTCTTTTAATTGTCATGGGTTGGCGAGCCCATCAAAAAAATCGTCACTTAGAAGACTAGTAATGGATACTAATATGGATATTATTTTCCATCAAGAGACTTTGGGTATTGGTTTGTGGGTGAAGACGACATTGGAGTCATTACTCTGGGGTTGGACATTTGAGGCTAATAATGTTTGTGTCTGATCTGGTGGCTTAGTAAGTTGGCTTAATAGGACCTTTCATTGTGAGACCATATGGGGTTTTGAAATGGTTATGGGACTCTAATTTTTCTCTATGAAATTGGCACCTCTCTGTTAGTTGTTAATGTATATGATCCTTATATTAATCAGATCCCATTCTGGGAGAACTTGTTTCGTAAATCATTTTTTGAAAATAGGAATTTTACTCTGGGGGCTTCTAAGATGTGGGGTGAAAATGCTAATCCTGGTGCACTTGCTCCTTTCTTCATCAATCTGATGGACTCTCGTGGGTTGGTGGATATTGAACCTATAAAATTGAATCCTACTTGGAGGAATCATCGCTTAGGTGAGAATGGTATTGCTAAGCAATTGGATCACTTTTTGGTGGTTGAGGATGTTGCATCATCTTTGTTTTGTTTGAGGCAATGGGTAGTTTTTTGTGGGGAATCGGATCAGAACCCAATTCTATTGGAATGCAAAGGGTGAGGGAGGAAACCTCCAAGCCCAATCAAATTAAACGTTGAATGACTAAAGGATGTGCACCTTGTTGATCTAGCTACAAAAAATTGGATTCCTTATTGTCACCATGGTGGTTATGCAGAGGTACAATTTGTGAATAATCTGAGTAAGATCAAGCAATTATCTATGGCTTTGGCTCATGATAAGAGATGTAAGGATGATCAAGTATTAAAAGAAATAGAGGATAGTCTCTTTATTTTAATGGAGGGAAATGGTAGGGGTTTTCATTCAGAAGTGGATAAGTTGGAGGTAATAGGGCTTGAGCGTAGAAGGAGGGTCCTATTGGATGAGTAGGAGGCAGTATGGAGTTTAAAAAGTTGAGCCATTTGGATGCAAAATTGTGATGAGAATAAAAAATTCTTCTAGGAAGTTGCCCAGGGAAGGAAAAGAAACAATACAATATGGGAGTTGGTTGATGAGGCTGGGACTATCCATTCATCTTTTGAAGATCTTACTCGTTTGGGAGTGAAACATTCTAGTGATCTTTGTGAAGAGCAGGGGGGCATCCATTGGGGAAATTATAAAAGTATCACAATTTTTCCCTAGTTTTATGGAGGATAATGATAATGTGAAGTTGATGGTCAAGGTAACTATGGAGGAGCTGAAGATTGTTCTTGCATCTTTCCAGAAGAATAAGAGCCCTGGTCCGGATGGGTGGTTGGTTGAATTTTTTCTGGGCTTTATAGAGTTGATTAGAGTGGATCTCCTTAGGGTGATTGAGGAATCTTGTTAAGAAGGATTTATTCACCCTCCTTTTAATTATACATTTATTGCATTGATACCCAAGGCTAATAATTTGGGTGCACTTGATGAGTATCGGTCTATTTCACTCTGTAATTCTTTATACAAGATTATATCCATGGTTATTGCACAACGTCTAAAGGTGGTTCTTTCTAGAGGATATCAGGGGAATAGTTTGGTTTTCTAGCTGGCAGATAGCTTCATGAGGTTTTTGTGGTGGCACAAGACGGTTTACTGAGTTTAAATACAAGGGGTTTAAAAGGTGCAGTGATTAAACTAGATTTGTCGAAGGCCTATGATCGAGTCAATTGGCTTTATCTCAAACTTCTGTTGACACATTCAGGTTTTTCTATGAGCTTCATTCGTTGGGTAATGAGTTGTGTGACCATGGCATCATTTTTTGTACTAATAAATGGGGTAGATTCTCCCTTTTTCACTCTTGGGAGGGGTTTTCATTAGGGGTGTCCATAGTCCCCGCTATTGTTTTTTCTAATGGTGGAGAGTTTGAGCCATTTTCTGAAGCAAGCTAAAATATCTAACATCTACAAAGGGGTCCCTATTTCTTAGGTTTTGTACATCTCCCATATTTTATTGATGACATTTTGATATTTTGTCATGGGTCATGTAGAAATGTAGATAAATTGTGTAGGGGGTTAGAGTTGTTTATGAAAGATACAAACATGTTTATTAACCTGGGTAAATCCTCCATTAGCTATTCCAATATTGAGACGGTGGAAATTGAATATTTGTCTTCTATGTTTGATTGTTTTGTATTGGATATTGGTGAAGGCCTCAAGTATCTGGGGTTCTATTTAAAGCCCAATGATTACCGGAAAGCTGGTTAGCAGTATTTAGTTGCCAAGATTGAGAAGTGTTTAAAAGTATGGTGCCATCGGTGGCTCTCGAGGGATGGAAGGTTAGTGATGGTCAAATCCATCCTAGAGGCAATACTGATTAACTGGTTCTCTCTCACTTGGATCCTAATGGGGACTCTAGAGAGATTCGTCGGTTATGTTTTTCATATCTGTGGAGGGGACACAAGGAGAAGGGCCTTCCTTAGGTTCAATTGAATATTATCTTGATGCTAAAAGCGTTGGAGAATAGGGGAAAAAAAAAATTCATTTTTCTAAGGCATTGGCGGTTAAGGTTGGGTGGTGACTCATCTCCACGAATAGTCTCTAGACTTCTGTGGTGTATGAGAAATATATTAAACCATATTAACTAACTAAATGGTTGAGGCTACCATCATGGACTGTTGGGAATTCCTCTGTGATGTGGAAGGCATTGTTGAGATCGTTGGAGATTATTAGGAGTGGTTTGGCATGGAAGGTAGGAGATGGGAAGTCTATTTAGGTGGGTTGGGCCCATGGCTAGGTAGTGGAAATGATCATAAACTTCCTGAGGAATTATGCATACTTCTTGTGGAGGCTAGATATAGAACTCTACATCAGATTCAGGATCCTTTAACAACTACTATATGGAAATAGGGGTGGATTTCTAAGGAGCACCTGAATTTTGTTGGCTATAAATATTGCATGCTAGAATAGATTTACAATTATGCTCTCTGCTTCACACATTCGGATCATGGATAATGCAGTTATGTTGGTTTAGGACTATGTTTTTTCTGGGTATTATACACCGAAGGCGGGTTATATTAAGCTATGTGTGGATGTTCTAGTGCAGAATATCAAATGGTGGTGGCACAGATTATGGAAATTACAATGTCTGGCTAGAACAAAGTTATTTGGATAGTCGTTGATGAAGGTTATGGTACCTACATGGAATTTTTTGTAGAAAAGATAGTTTAATGGTCTAGTTGGTGTTGCTTGTGCAAATTGTCATCAGAGGATATTCTGCATTTATTTGTTAAGTGTCCATTTTCCTGTGATGTTTGGTTAGAGGTTTCGTGGATGCTGGGTATGAATTTTGTTTGGGCGGGTAACTCCTTTGATGAAGCATATGAGACATTTTATTCTGAAGGTCCTTATATGTAATTTTAGGCTCCTACTATGATTATTGCCTAGGGTATCTGGCTGGCGATGAATGCCTCCATTTTCACTAAAAAACTCTTGACTTCTTCAGTGGTGGTTATTCAAGCTATTAGGGTATTCTCATATTTTACATCCATTCCTTCTGTGGTGTGGATCTATGATGTTCAGGTGTGTAGAAAATCTATTGTAGGTTAACCCAATAATGCAATATAAATCAAAGCAGAATACTATAACTTACTTCTACTATCAATTTGTGGAAGATTAAAGATAGAGATGAACAATATAACCAAAAGAAGAAGAAGAATCAATGCACAATACACATGAAAATACTCTGGGTAAAGCCTCAACTAAAACCCCACTAAATGTATTATCATACAAGGTGGAAATACATAGGAATTATAGAAAGCCTTAGCTCCCATAGCTAGCCAGCTCTCATTACAATCCTCACAGATGCTCACAGGAAATCTTGGCTACTCTTCGGCCTTCCTCTCTTCCCTCCAAGCTCCTATTTCCTTGCATTGTTCCTCTAGGATGATTCTCCTTGAACCAAGTGGAAAACTCATCTACCAAGTGGATGATCACCTAATCTCACACACTGTCACAACTGCACAATCCTTAAGTAATGATACCTTGATTGCATGCATGAGTTTTCTTTATAAGGAAACATGTGCAATTGATAGTACATTGTCCTTGACATTTAACTTAACTGGATCTTTCTCAAAATAGACATGCATGAGTTTTTGATGAGGGAATCTTCAATTCACTGGAGTACACTGACTGTTAACTCTCTATTAATTCCTCAAACAGTTTGGAACTAACTTAACTAGACATAACTCAGTAAACTAAGTTAACTAATTACAACTCAAATATAACTCAATCTTATCTCTTTAATTTAAGGGATAACTCTTGCATGACTTCAGAAAGACTTCTAACTTGAATTTCTCCAAATAATTAAGTCAAAATAACTTAATTATTATTTCCAAGTAGTTGTTAAGACTAAATTCGATTTTAAGTCACAATTTAATTCAATGAGAAATTAAATTGGAATATTCTTGTTGCCACATTTCAACAGACCCTCTCAACAAGAAAGGGATTATCTGCCACCCCAATCCTGTCTCTATGGAACTCGAATTTACACTTTGACAATGCCTTATCAAAATGTTAGCATCTTGCTCCTCTGTCAAAATATATTACAACAACATGATCCTCCTATCATCAGTAGCTTGCTTTACCTTGTAAAGGCAACGGAACTCACAACTGACTTGTTCTCCAGTCTCAAAACCACGTCGCAAACACTGTTACGAACTATGGAGTCATACTCCTCCACCATAGCATCAACCCAAATCGGCTGCTGCACTGCTTCCTTAAAGGAAGATGGCTCGGTCTCAACACATTCCCCAGAAAAGGCCATGTATCCATTGTACCTCTCAGATGACCTCCTCTATCAATGCTGAGAAGATGGAGCTCCCACATTCTCTCTCGCATCCTTCAACAATATATCAACTTCTCTTGTGCACTTTCGTCCATCTCTAGAAGACTTTGCTTGAGTGGATGTCTCCACTCCTAGAACCTTTGCATGCGGCTGCTCCACATCAGTCTGAGGCTCCTCCTCCTTAGGAACCAACAATTCCTCCACAACCTGTAGTTTGAGCTCCCTCTCAAGGGAAACTCGCATGGCCTTCTGCTCATCAAACTTGAGATCTCTTTGAACCACTGTCCTCCGACTAGTAGGCAAGCACTCTCGATAGTTGTGAGGTGTATCAGTGTGCCACAAAAATATCCCCAACTCTACTGTTAGCTCAAGCTTATTCCATGCATCCTTTGTCACATGGCAATATACCGATGAGCCAAAGATCCTTAAGTGACCCACATATGGTCTCTTACCGAATAAAGCTTCCTTTGGTGTCTTCATCCCAAGTATGTGATGCAGGCTTCTATTCTGAAAATAGACTGTTGTGTTGCATGCCTCAGCCCACAAGTGAAGTGGTAGGCCTTGGTCATGCAGCATCGCCCGTGCTACCCCTACAATAGTTTTTTTCTTCCTCTCGGAGACCCCATTTTGTTCTGGGTTATGAGGTTTCGTCAACTCTCATTTAATTCCTTCCACTACACAGAAGTCCTTAAACTCTTGAGAGACATATTTTCCACTGTTATCACTTCTCAAGGCCTTGATATTCTTCCCTAACTCTTTCTCAACCAAAGCTTTGAACTCACAAAGCTTTGAGAAGGTTTGGTCCTTCTTCTTCATGAAATAAATCCAGCATTTACTTGAATAATCATCAACGAAAATCAGATAATACCTTTTATTCATTGTGGATGCCATCAAGAATGATCCACACACATCAATATGAACTCGCTCTAAGATAGCCTTTACTCGACTATCTCAATGATGAAAGGAACACTTGGTGTACTTTCCCAAGGTACAACCTTTGCATGTGTCAACTTGCTCAAGTTTACCTTTGGGAAGTCCTGTATATACCTGTTGCATTATCTTCAAAGCCCCATGATGCAAATGGCCCAACCGCCTGTGCCACAACTCGCCAATGTCTTGGCTTTGTACCAATTCTGCTTTCGTACTCAATGTTGCACAATCATCTACCTATCATTTATAGGGATTCTTCACCCGAATCCCTATCCTTTTTGGTCTAACCCGTGGCTATGTGTCTTAGGAGCACCTTTCCTTTACTAAAGACAACATTGTAGCCTTTGTCCTCCAACATCGTGACCAATACCAATTTCTTCTTCAGTCCAAACACATACATCACATATGTCAAGGTGAGAGGATCTCCATGCTCCCTCTGAAAAGTAATCGTGCCCACTCCTAAAACATTATAACTTCCATCGTCACCCATATCTATGCGCATCTTGAGGTCTTTCTCCTCCAAGGCACTAAATAAAATTTTATCACTAGTCATGTGGAATGAGGCTCCGCTATCAAGATACCCGACACAACCCATCATCGATGACACCATGCATGTGATGAGGGTAAAGTCCATTTCGAACTGAGAGACTAATGCCTCACCTTCTAATCCTTCCAAAGATCCCTTCTTAGAATTCTTCGATGGGAATTTAGTCCAATAATGTCCCATCTCGTGATAATTAAAGCATCTCATGTTAGACATGTCACCCTTCTTCCCTCCATGAGAAGAATTCGATTTGGAATGTGATGCATTCCCCTTCCCTTTCCTTGCGTTACTTGCTAAGGCCAGATTTTCTTCATCATCATTCTTGGATGAAGAACCATCTCATGTGCTCCTCCTAATCTCCTCTTACATAAGATCTTACCACAGTCGTTCCCAATCTGGCAGTTTCTCGTTTCCACTCACAGAGTCCTGGTAGCTATTCCAACTCTTTGGAAGGCCAAGGATAGCGAGGCTCACTATATCATCATCGGCAGTAGTTATTCCCACACTACCAAGCTCATCTCTGCAAGTGGTGAGCTTACTCAGATATGTGGAAATAGTATCGCTCTTCTCCATCTTGATTCTTCAAAGCTTATCCTTGAGCGCCAATTTCCTCTGGTCGCTACTGTTCTGGTAGAGATCCTTCAATGTCTTCCACATTGAAAATGGAGTATCCTTCCCATGGAGACTCGAGACAATATGGTCTCTAACTCCCTCAAGGATGATCTGTCTCGCCTTCGCCACACACTCCTTCCACTCAGCCAACTCTTGTGCATTAGTTGAAGCTGGCTTTTGGATTTCTTGATCAATGAATTCCTTCAAGCCATTGTCTTCTAATAGAGCCTCCATTCTATCTTTCCATGCTATGTAATTTGAGCTACCTTCCAAGGCATACTTGAGTCTCAAGCCATAGAATGTCATTGGCCAAACTTGAAGTATGATATGAATTCGATATGCACCTACAACCTCGAACTTCAAACTTCAAATTATCTTCTTAGTATATTGTTCATAGCTCTGATAGCATGTATAAAATTTCTACAAATCCAACTCTGATACCATGTAGAAAATCTGTTGTAGGTTAACCTGATAATGCAATATAAATCAAAGCAGAATACTATAACTTACTTCTACTATCAATTTGCGGAAGCTTAAAGATCGAGCTGAACAATATAACCAGAAGAAGAAGAATTAATACATAATACACATGAAAATACTTTGGGGAAAGCCTTAGCTAAAACCCCCACTATCTGTATTATCATACAAGGTAGAAATACATAGGAATTATACAAAGCCTTAGCTCTCACAGCTAGCCAACTCTCATTACAATCCTCACAGATGCTCGCAGGCAATCTTGGTTGCTCTTCAGCCTTCCTCTCTGCCCTCCAAGCTCCTATTTCCTTGCGTTGTTCCTGTAGGGTGATTCTCCTTCAACCAAGTGGAAAACTCATCTACCAAGTGGATGATCACCTAATCTCACACATTGTCACAACAACGCAATCATGAAGGAATGATACCTTGACTTCATACATGAGTTTTCTTTATAATAGAACACATGCAACTGATAGTACATTGTCCTTGACATTTAACTGGGTCTTTCTCAGAATAGAAATGCATGAGTTTCTGATGAGGGAATCTTCAGTTAAAAGGAGTACACTAGTTGAGTGCATGCATGCATCAACTGAATGTTAACTGTCTATTAATTCCTCAAACAGTTTGGAACTACTTTAACTGGACTTGACTCAGTAAACTGAGTTAATTAATTACAACTCAAATATAACTCAATATTATCTCCTTAATTTAAGGCTTATCTCCTTAATTTAAGGGATAACTCTTGCATGACTTCATAAAGACTTCTAAATTGAATTTCTCCAACTAATTAAGTCGAAATAACTTAATTAATTATTTCCAAGTAGCTGTTAAGACTAAATATGATTTTAATTCACAATTTAATTCAAGGACAAATTAAATTGGAATATTCTTGGCTCCACATTTCAACAAGGTGGAATTCATTCACTATAATATCCCATGGGGTTTTTTTATGTTTCATCCAGGGGGAACCCTATTGTGGAAGGGGCAAGGACAATCCTATATATTGCTACAAATCGGTATTTTTATTTTTCTGCGAGTTGAAGGGAGGGGAGAAACAATTTTGCTGGATTGATGGGCCTATACGTTCTTCTTCAATAAGAAACTCTGAAAGGTTGTCGGGCTATTCAAGTATTTGGTGATTATCAGATAGTAGTGCACTGGGTGAATAGAATTCATCACTATCATATACTTCGATATTTTCCAATCATTGAAGATATAATTCTCTTCATACAACAGTTTGATAGTTTTACTATTACACGTCTACAGGGAGAGGAATTATCTGGCTAATGAGGCTACCAAAAAGCGGTTGGTGCTTTAGATGGGGATGATGCAGATTAAATAGTTCCTTCCAAATGGGTGGGGGGGTTCTTATCATTGTCCCTTTCGTGGCATGGGCTCAATATAATTATGTTGATATGATTTAGGGATGCAGTTTGGGCATGATTTTGGTAATAATTTTGTTATTCTTTTATCTTCAATATATATGGAAAATATATAGTACATATGATTTCTAAAACGTATGCAATGCATATATATACAAATGTAATTTCTACTTTGTTTTGGAAGCAATAAAATTATGACTTTTTCCAAGGAAAAAAAAAGTTGAGATTCTATACTAGAATATAGGACAATAAGCATGCAACCTAAAGGTGATAGGTGATAACCCCATATGGGGCAAATTTTATTTTCATGTTAACCTTAAATAACATTAAATTAAATTGAGAGGGAGGATGAAAAAATGAGAGGGTTTATGGTTTGCAGTATGGGATACTGTAGCAGACAACAAAATTGTCTCGTCCTGACAATATCCCTAGGAACAAGAAGTCTCGGGGGATATTATATGTTTCAGTTTTTAACTGAAGGGTTATTTTTACATTGCTCTCCTCCTCACTAGCTCACCGACGCGATCTCAACGCTATACCTCCCTGCTTACCCACTACCTACTACCCTCTCACCGGTTCAAAACCCTCGATGGCATTATTCCTCCATTGTTCTTGTTTCTCTATCGGTTATTGCCATTGACACTAGATTCACTGCTCGTCCTATTTTCCTGCTCCAATGGCAGCTGGCGTGATGGACATAGACCTGGTGGACTACTCAAAGGACCCGCTAGAGGAGGGATCCATTTGGATGTCCATGCATTCAGCATAAGAGGGAATGATACCCTATAGTGACATTCTACTCGACACTACTATTGAGATACCTCAATTTTCTGGTCCTTCCAACCCTACGGTTATCTTACCGGATGACCCGCCAACCTGGCCAGCTCTCTCCTCTCCTTCCCCGTTGCCAACTACCTTGGGGTTTATCTCGAATTTCCTTAACCCTAGCCCCGATGACTGTGGCCCTATTCTTGAAACCCTGTCATCTTTGGATACCCACACTACACTTGTCATTTCCAATGCTACTACGGAATAGGCTCTGCTAAACCCCCTTACCTCCTCTAACCCCCTATCGGGTTGTTTCACGACCATCCCTTCGCTCTCGGATGCCATCCCTGCAAACCCTAACACTTCGATGGAAGTTACAGAGGATATCGAAAGAGGTTTGGAACATCACCCATCTTTAGGTGAGCCTCAACCCCTAAAGAAGTATAAATGCTTTAAGACCAAGGCGGAGGGCGTAATATTGAGGCTCGAGGAGGATATATAGTGGGGTGACACCATGGATTTTGCAGATAGAGTTCTTGTCAGCAGAATTAGGGGCAGAAATTACACTGTGGCACACTTGAAGACTTGGGCATCGGAGTTTGGGGACACCACTTGGTTGACATCCCCTTTGTTCAAACATTCGTGCACAAATGGTTCTCCTTGAGATTTGCCAAACCAGACCACATGAACTGGGTATTGTCTTCCTTTTGGCATTTCGAGCATGCTCCTATTTTACTGAAGTCATGGATGCCCTTATTTGACCCAGAGACAAAATGATTGGGGTCAGACCTATTTGGATCAGGCTACCTAGCTTACCGCTGCAGTTTTGGTCAGAAGATATATTCAAAAGGATTGGGAACTCGCTTGGCACTTACATGGAATATGATAAATCACTCCAAAACATGGGGATGATGGCTTATGCGAGGATTCTAGTGCACTTAGACACTAGAGGAGGAATGCAGGAGCACATTACCATTCAATGGATATCCTTCTCGTGAAAGAAATTATTCGATTATGAAGGAGTCCCTTACCAGTGTCGGAGATGTCACAAGGTCAGACACCTATTCAAAAATTTTCCGTTGAACCGTAAGGACAAGAAAGAGGCATAGAATAAGGAATTTGAAACTCCGAAACCTCACCCATAATAGCGGACTGAGGAGGAAGTTATATAGGAATAACATGCGATAAATGAAGCGGCGAAGGTGGACACGGCCAAAGGATCAAAGAAGAAGCGTGGGAAGACACCTTACCAGCCACCCTCCCCTCCTCTGACAAGATCTCGGGTGGCTCAGGGAGATGTCTTCTCCACAGGTATGTCTACTTCCTCTCTCCCTCTCACCTCATCATTTGTAGTAACAAATAGTTCAATAAATTCATATCCCACATCAATCTCATCTGCACTTAATCTGCATACATCTTACTATAGTCCCCCCTCTGTGGGTCATTTATATTATCATAGAACCAGGTTGTCTCATCCCATCAATGTTGCTTACACCATACAATTCACCCCTCTGACATTCTCATTTACCTAACCATCCATCACTTCGGCACCATTCCACTCCCCACCCCCCCTCTCGGTAGCCTCCACCTCCCGATATCCTCTGCATTCAAAAGGAAAAATTCAGGAGTTGGATGCCATCAGATTTGATCTGGAGGTCAGCCCTACACCCCTTAAAACTCTCAGGGGTTGACCATCATCCCTCTCCAAAGCCAAGCACCTTACTGGCGAAGGAAAGCACTAGGCAAATATCAGACACTTGGTAGGGTTATTAGAGCAAGGAATACCCTAACACCACCCCCCCCCCCCCCCCCCCCCATGAAGATAGTATCTTTCAATTGTCGAGGGTTAGCTATCCCTGGTAAAAAACTAGCTTTGAGAAGACTCTTTTCTTCTGTTTCAGTTGACATCATATTTCTACAAGAAACCCTAGGCATGTCCAGCACTATTATCCCTCTTTTGGAATCATGGTTGCCTAATTGGTCATTCCATGCACTGGATGTATCTGGCCAATCTGGAGGCATTTCCCTAGGAGTCAAGAATCACACCATTGAACTGAAAAGGGTTTGGGGGGGAAACGGTCACTTGTGGGCTAACATATACTCTACCACCTTAGATGCAAATTTCAGAATTATCAATGTATATGGCCCTTGTCATGATAGGGCTGATTACTGGAGGAAATTGCTTAGCTCCTCAATTAACCAGAAAGACAATATCATCCTGGGAGGGGACCTAAATTTCTATATTGGTTACATGGAATCATGTGGTCAACAGGCTCAGAATGATGGGTTGTCTGATTATTTTACAAACCTCTTGGAGGATCACAAATGGATAGACATCCCCTCTGCAAAGATTCAATTCACCTGGAGGAACAATAGAATTGGGGAACACAATCTAGCTAGGAGTCTGGATAGATTTCCCATTAAGGAGGCCTTATACAATAAGATCCCATGGATTCATCAATGGGTAGGATCATGAGGTATATCTGATCACAGACCTATTTTTTTTGTACTAGAAGGTGACAAGCATAGAATTAAGACCGCCTTCAAGTTTAACTCTTCTTGGTTACGAGATCCCACATACATTAAACTATTATCTGATTACTGGATTAATCACCCAGTTGGGGAAGGAGGGGATATTGCAGATGGGTTTGTGCACAACCTAAAGGAGTTTAAATATTTATCCAAATAATGGGATCACAAGAAGAGGTTGTAGGATGACCTTATACTTCAGAAATCTAAATAAGAAATCACCACATATAAAAAAAACTCTGAAGGCACATTTTACTCCGAGGCCCACAAAGATATGATCACCTCCCTCATCCAGAAAAGGACTCAAATACTGAAGGACAGGGAAGAAAGCTAGAGACCTAGAAGCAGGGATATTTGGTTAAAGGAGGTTGATGATAACACCAAATTCTATCATAGATTTGCTGATGGATGGAAGGCCATCAATACTATATGGGAACTACATAATGAGTAGGGGCAAACAATACAATCATCCTACGATCTGGTTAACCTAGCCACTTCACATTTTAAAAACATTTACAAGGTTCCTCATATTTTTAACTTGGTGGAAGTTATGTGCACTATGAGTTTTTCCCAAGGATTGTGGAATAGGATGAAGCTTTGGAACTTACAAGGGAGGTTACCATGGAATAACTTGAGGCCACAATAAAATGGTTCAAGAAAGATGAGAGCCCAGGACCAGATGGTTGGTCCATTGAGTTCTACATTGCATTTTTTGACATTCTAGGCATAGACTTACTAAAATTCATAGAGGAATGTCGAAGGAATGGCAAGAGGTCTGCGACCATCAACTCTACATTTATTGCCCTTATACCTAAATCAAATAACCCATCCACTTTCAGTGACTTCCGGATTATATCTCTATGTAACTGCATCTATAAGATTATCACCAAGATCATTGCTAACTACCTCAAACCCATCCTATCAACCCACATATCCCCTGAGCAATTTGCCTTCCTCCAAAATCGACAAATTCATGAAGCGGTTGTAACAACTCAGGAATTGCTTCACTATGTCCATCTTAGGAAATTGAAAGTCGTGATTTTAAAAGTTGATTTATTAAAAGCTTTTGACAAAGCCAACTAGCCCTATATCAAGATGTTATTAACTCACTTGGGCTTCCCATATGCTTATATTAAATGGAATATGTGTTGCATCACTAATGTGTCTTTCAGTATACTATTCAACAGAGAAGCTACCCCCTTTTTTCATGCTGAGTGTGGGCTCTGACAAGGATGTCAAACCTCCCCTCTACTATTTATCCTCATCATGGAAGGATTGATCAAGATCATTGATGCTGAACATAGAAGGGGCAGGATAGAAGGCATTAAAATCAGGGAATCATGCATCCTTACACACCTATTATTTGTGAATGATGTGCTCATCTTCTTAAATGGGAGCATTGGGGATATCACAACACTTTAGAATGCCTTTGGGCTATTTCAACAAGCTACTGATATGGCCATTAATGTCAGCAAATCCACACTGACAGCCATGGGTTGTACACAACATGAGATTCAATTTGCACTCAGGCGTTTTCCATTTAACCTTCTATCCATTGAAGAAGGGTTAAGATACCTTAGATATAGACTAAAGCCTCAATGATACAAAATCGATGATAGGATTTGGCTCATCACCAAGATTGAAAAGTACCTCAACATTTGGTATCACATACCTTTCAAGGGCAGGCCGACTAGTCCTCATCAAAGCAGTACTAGAAGCTACACCGGTATATTGGATGACACTCGCTTGGATACCTAGAGGTATTCTAACCAACTACAAAACATTTGCTGTAGTTTTTTATGGAAAGGGAAACAACAAGGAAGAATATTTTCCTAGGTAAAATGGGATACCATCGCCATACCTAAAAGATGGGGAGGATGGGGAATAAAGTAGTTGGACATCTTCTCCAAAGCTCTCGTACCAAAACTGGGTTGGCAACTCATCAATACAAATAGCCTATGGACTAAAGTTGCTACTGCCAAATATATTAGTCCCTCCTATATCATGGACTGGATTAGGCACAAACAGAGAGTTAGCTTTGATATATCGATCATTTGGAAGGTTGTCATAAATTCCATCAACCTCATTCGAGATGGACTTACATGGAGAATACAATCTAGAACTTCTATCCGAATCGGGGCTGACCCCTAGATAGGATGTGACAATGCTCATAGATTGTCCCCGGATTTTAAGAATTATCTTGTGGGCCAAGGAATCATGAATATCAGTCAAATAGTGGATGAGGCGCACTCCTCAATGTTTCAACAAACATGGAAATATGCACTTGACCTTAACATACCTGCACATTGGAAACAAAGCTGGCTTCTTTATATTGATGCATTGATTGAGTCTCATATTTGGATCACAGAAGGAAAGGACGAGGTCATTTGGGCTCATGCCAAGCATGGAAGATACACACCAAAGGAAGGGTATTTGATCTTGATGGAATCAGTGAAGCCACCATATATTGAGTCGTGGTGGAAAGCCTTATGGAAACTTAAAGCGGTGCCCAGAACTTGGGTTCTCATGTCGACAATCCTTTTCAACAAGATTTTGACAAGCTCAAACTTGATGAAGCGAGCTTTCCATGGACTGTTTTGGTGTCACTTATGCAGAGAGAATTCTGAGGACACTGAGCATTTATTTCTAGATTGTCCTATAACTAAATAGCAATGGAGGAATATTACATCACACTACCCTTCTCTAAAATCTTGGTAAGGAAGGAATATCTCATAAGCTTGGAGCTTATGGTGGGCTGCACATAGTGGGAAAGAAAGGAATATGCCCTTAATCATGTGCTGATCTATCTGGATTGCTCGGAATTAGGCTATTTTTCATCATAAGGAACCTCACTGGAATTAAATATTGCCTAGGATCATTGTTGATTATGACCACCTACCAAAAGAAGACTTTGTCCCTCCCACTAAAGTCATACAACCTGAAATCATCAATAAGTCCATCCCGTGGGCCTATTTCGATGGATTAGCCCAGGATTTGGGATTTGGGGGAGGATCATTACTATATTTATATAATGTTCATTGTTTTAAAATTCAAATGGGCCTAGGAAGGGGAACCAACAATTTTACTGAACTCTGCACTGCCAAATGCCTCATACAATTCGCCTTAGAAAAACATTCCAGACATCTACAACTCTTTGGGGACTCTAAAATTGTATGCAATTGGTTAAATAAAACAACTAATTTCAATGCATACTCATTGAGGCACATATTCGCTAAGGCTCACAAATTTATATCATTATTTGACACTTTTGTATGTCATCAGATTTTCAGGGAGTGCAACACAGGGGCAGACTTCCTATCAAAGGAGGCAGCGCATAAATAGGATGACAATTGGTTAATATAGGAGGAGAAGGATGGTGCTTTCTACCAACACTACCACAGGCTGTTCATAGATTTACAAGTAGTATAATGGGCTCACAAGCCCGATATAAAATTTTAATTATATATCTAAGTTATTATGGTTTTTCACACAAACAGTACTATGATCACTCTCTCTGTGTAGAGACAGTTTTTTATGTTGATATTATGTTGATACATCAATGCTCCTTGCATGGAACACATGTTTTTTATTTTTATTTTTGTACAACTACATACTGACAGGCAATCGTCTCACATATGCATATGCTATGGCATCTACAAATTGTAATTTTCAAACATTAATGGAAATTACAACTTTTTTCCAGGGGTAACAAAAAACAACAACATTAAATTAAATTAAATTAACAAAAAACAAAAAAATTACATAAAAGAAAAAAAATTACCTAAATAAGGTCCTTGTTGGAAAATCAAGAGACTTAGAGAATATATACGATTTTCTTTAACTTGATAATTACTTGTGATGTGTGTTGGCCTATTATTAATTTATTAGATCTTGTTCATCAAGCAGTTATCAAAACAATGAATATCACAACAAGACAAAGTACACAAGATATAGGATTTAAGCGAGGGAAAAACCCTTCCAAGGGGAAAACCCATAAAAAATCTTCTCTTCTTATAGAATTTGTTTGCAAAGAGACTTCCAAGCCCGAAACACCAAAGCCCAAAGTCATCCATAGTACCAAATCATCCCCCCAGAAAGATCTTCTTCAAGGTAAGTTCCAAAAATTTGACCTATTGCAACTTCACTCCAGAATTTCAGCCCTGCAACTACTCCTCATAATTTTGGCCCTGCAATTTTGGCCTCTTCCAACTGCAACTACACAAAAACCCTAACTTTGCATTTTTGGACAGAGAGATAGAGAAAATATCCCAAGAAAACTTTGATTCATTTTTCCTTTTTTGTCCTTCTCGCTCATCTTCTTCTTCGTTGTTGCAGATCGAACTTATGTTGAGTGAGTGACACAAATGAGGTTGATCTCCTTGTATTTATAACCTCCTTTAGGGGTAGAATTTGCCTCCCTTAGACTAACTTGTCTTAACTGGGGTCGACTTGTTCTTGGAGAAAAAAATGGCTTTTTCTTAACAAAATAAACATTTTTCTTTCTTTATAATGAGTCCAAATGGGACTATAATACATGACATAATTTCTTCTTTGCCCTACACAAACTTAGAAAGACCTAGAACCATGAATAAAATGATTCTAACCTTGACTTGAGCATGAAACCATGCTTTACATAAAATTAAATTTTCGTTTTCTTTGTTTTATTTCTTCATACAAATTATACAATGTCATGTTTACAAATAGGTCATTATGAAGACTGAACCTAGTTACAATTCTAATAGTCCCTAGCATGAGATATATAGAGTTTGGGGGGGGGGGGGGGGAGAGTGGGGTGTGGTGGGGTGTGGTGGGTGGTGTATAAGGCTACCATCCCACCAACTACAAGAGCAGCGCGGGATGTGGCATTGCCTTCTTATGATGAATTTAAAACACACATCCCATCACATTGGTTTATCTATGTGCTATAATTATGTTACCACCCTATCGTTCATGTCACTTGTGTCTAGTTTAGTGGCATATTTCCCTGGCATTTCTAGTATCATCAAGTTGTTAACTCACCCCACACTTGGAAAACTATCACAATTTGTAAGCTTTCTCCCAATTTGCATAATGGTCATTTCAAGAGGCAAATAATTATGATGGCACGTTGAGCCATCTTTCTTCGCATGAGGATAGTGGCTAGTAGTTTGTAAGCATTCATTTGTTGTACATTCAATTTAATGGCATCTAGTATATTTTAGGAGTTTCAGGCCTAATCATAAGTATTTAGAAGGAGCATTGGTAATATATCTATTGTTTTAATCTTTTCTCCTTGCAATGATTCACCCCCTTTGGAAAATTTGGTGGTATTCCTTGCTATAACTGTTGTGTTGAGGCCATTCTACTAACCCATCAGAGTTGTTTTTTTTGTTATTTCCTTGTTTTTTCTGGTCATCAACTAATTCCTCATTGGATTTTCTTAGCTCCAATTCCTCTCCATGTACCAGTGGACAATCCTTCCCTTTGACTTCATCTACCTCCTCCACTTTCGCTCTCCTCTTTGTGCTAATCTATCTCTATGGAAATATCACTCTTCATATCTCTTTCTTTGTGATTTCTTAGAGATAGAGAGTGCAGGTCCACTATAAAAATACCTATTACAGGGATATTGGAAACCCCAAAGCCTAGGAATGGGTTGAAAGCTTTGCTTCTTTTTATCATGAGTTTACTTCTATAAGCATTCAAGAGGAAATCACCCAAGCCAAATGTGACATTACAAATGAGAGACAATGCATTATTGACTCCAAGGTATTTGTTGAGATCGCAGGATGGGTTCTAAACATGAGCCACTACTAGGGTCACCTCAATCAATATATACATATAGTCAATATTTATTGGCACCTCAATTGGTAGCTAGGCCACATGCTAATGGATTCTCTGGTTAATAGAAGGACCAACATCTCCAATGTAGGGAATCCCACATGAACAAGGGATCAAATAAACATCTTTAGGGTCTACAAAATCTTTAACAGATCCAAAAAAAATAATCTAATAATATTAAGAAGTTAAAAAAAAAAGGAAAAGTTTATATTTTTCTTTACATTAATTAAAATAAATATTATATAACATTTTTTATTCACCAAAAAACGTATATTATACATTACCTCATTTAAAAAAACATTAAAGCAATTTTTTATCATTTAATATAACCAAAAAAAAAAAAAAAATGATTAATGTGAAAATATTTTAAAATCTAAACTAATAATTTAAAAGAATTTCTTTTATCCTTCAACATTTTTTATTTAACCATATTTATATTTTTCCTTTGCCTTAATTAAAAATAAATATTATCATAATATTTTTTAATTTTATTTTAACAATGTTTCTCTTATGCATTAATTAAAATATAAAATAAAATAAAAATAAAATTATTTTAACAAAATTGACTTCAACGCTATCAAAATTTATCACTACATCGAAATTTGATTGATACCTCCCATTTCAAAATGAATTTAAAATGATAATAAATAACTTTTTATTCACTTAAATAATAATAAATAACTTTTTTCTTGACTAGAGTGTCGATAGTTGCGAAATGAAACTAAAATGATATTAAATAGATAATATTTTTCTTCACGAGAGTGCCGACCAAGGATCAAAATTGAACACGTCAGAGCTCTTCAAAGGGTCTTTGGCACGTTAGAGAAGTAGGGAGAAAATTTTACCAGTAAAAAAAAATTAAAAATTGATTTTTGTCATTTAAAAAAAAATTGGAATAATATCTTAAAATTGTTTAAGAAGGGCTGTCAAATTGTCAACTTTTTTGTAAAATTTCATTTTTTCTCAAATTACAATTTTAGGAATGTTGAATTTGTAAATTTCTTTTCATGTTAAAACTTAAATCCCATTTCAGAAACTCCCATTTCAAAAACAACAGTTCCCTTTTTGAGTTGTTTTTTCTCATTTCAGAAACTCTAATTTCAGAAACTCTAATTGCGCATATGATGGAAGTTCTTATTAATTATTATGTCACAATATCCTTTTGGTATGATTACATTTGGCAGTTTCTGAGTTTCTCCCATTTCAAAACAATAGTTTCTTTTTGAGTTGTTTTTTCTAATTGTGCATATGATGGAAGTTCTTATTAATTGTTATGTCACAATTACCCTTTGATACCATTACATTTTGTAGTTTCAATTGAGAGCGACTAGATGTCAATATGGGCCATGTATTAGGTCTGTAATTTCATTGGGTTGTGCCTGAAGGTTGCCCAAAGCAAGGCTTGATGACGATTTAAGTTGGAGATGAACATAGATTCATCATTCAGCGAACGCCTGTCAAGCAAAGTTTAAGCACGATTTATACTTGGAGAGGAGGGCATTCAACAGGCTTCCTAACATACTGGACTTGATTCGTTTTAGGATTCCCAATTCCTGGTATGTTTTCATATTAAAAAAGGAGATACCAAAAACATATACACCTTCGTACACACTTTCGTTGAATCCTAAACCTGTTTAGAATTAAACTGAATTTTTTCATTCATGCAATAAACTTAAATTTGATTGAGCTACTTGTATATTGGCTTGAACGTTCTGAACACAAAAATTTCCAACAAAATTAATCCTTATCTGAACTGGAGCAGGGATATAGGTCTCCTGGCTATCCATTAATCTTATGTGGTTAGATTTCTCAATCACACATGTGTAAGAACAATGCATTTACTAATTGAGCCTTTGACATAGTAATATCTTTTTGTTTGTGAGAAAATAAGAAGAAATTTGAAAATGATTTACTTTTATCAATTGAATTGCTCCTTTTTTTTATGCTTTTCATAATGGAAGTGCGGCTTGAATGTGTGCCTTTCTAAATGAAATTAAGACCTGCCGTTCAAATTTGATCACTGGTGCCGACGGTTGTGAAGGCTCAAATATGTTTTGATCGTAATCATATTTAAGTAATAACCCTGCCATTTCAGAAGCACCTCATGTATTAGACAAAATTATATCGACCTCTAGGGTTTTCAAGTAATCTTCGAATCGTCTGCCAAGATATCTCAATCTGCTGTCGTGTGATCTTATATTTGGTTGCTATGGATTCTTCAAACGACCAGAAAACACAGGATGCGCCGTCTAGAGACTACGATAGCTCTAGAGAGGCTTCCAGTCCTGGAAAAATCTTCATCGGCGGGCTTTCGAGGAGTACTACCACAGACGCTTTTACGAAGCATTTGAGTAACTATGGCGAACTAACAGACTATGTTATAATGAAGGATCGCGTCACTGGGCAGCCTCGGGGATTCGGGTTTGTGACTTTTGCTGACCCCTCTGTGGTCGACAAGGTTATAGAAGACACCCACATCCTGGATGGCAAAACGGTGGAAATTAAACGAACATTCCAAGGGGAAATATGTCGAAGGGCCCAAAGACGAGAAAGATATTTGTGGGCGGTATACCCAAAGCTATTACTGATGATAAGCTGAAGAACTACTTCGACAAATTTGGCAAAGTTGTAGAACATCAGATCATGCGAGATCGAAGCACTGGGCAGTCCAGGGGTTTTGGTTTTATCACTTTTGACAGTGACCAGGTTGTTGAAGAAATTATATCCAAAGGGAAAATGATTGAGGTAGGTGGAAAGCTGGTGGAGATCAAGAAGGCTGAACCCAAGAAACCCTTGTCTGACGCTGCTCCTATTTATGGGTTTGATAGTAGAACTCCCTACGTGCCTGCTGGAGTTGGTGGCTTCAGCAATTATAGTGGGTTTGCAGGGGCAGGTTATGGCAACAACCAATATATGTCAGCAGGAGGTTATGGCAATTGGCCTGGAGGGTATGGTGAGTATGGAGGTTCTCAATATGGTAGAGGTTATGGAGTTTATGGGGTTGGCAGCTCAGGAGGCTATGAAGAAGATCCTTCTCGTGGATATGGAATTCGTCCTGCGACTTATCGCGAAGGGTTTGGTGGGTATGGCAATGGGATGACTGGTGGCAATGGAGGTGCAGGTGATGGTTATGGTGCAAATGATAGTTATAACTCATCACGTGTTGGTAGCCCTTATGGCAGGGGTAGGGAAGGCTACGGAGGTAGAACAAATAATCGATATCACCCATATTCCAGGGAGAACAATAGACACCAGAGTCTATCCAAGCAATAGCTATTGAGAGCAGACACAGAAGTGAGTTTCAGAGGTCCAAGCAATTCCAATTTTACATTGTAGCTTTTAGTTTTTTTTTAAATGAGAACTAAATGTCATATAGAGCAGATACAGAAGTGAGTTTTAGGGGTCCAAGCAATTCCACATATTTACATTGTAGCTTTTAGTTTTTTTTAAATGAGAACTAAATGTCATGTAATATGAAGCCATGAATTGTAGTTCTAATAATTAAAAATAGTATAAGTTTATTTATTTTTTATATAGTAATGAGAAATAAAAATTAATTTAAAATAATATAAAACAATGTAAAAAATCATTTCTGCACAGACTTAATATGAGTTTAATTAGAAAAACAACCAATAATCAAAGGATCACATAGAACATGTGCAATGCGGGGTAAAAAGTGTTATTTTCTCTGCACACAAACGGATCTGGTTTGTTTATATTCAAAATGTGATATGTAATTATTGAAATATACTACTTTCAAATGTGGGTCTCTAGAAAGATGTTTTGGGATATTTGTTTTTCTTTAAAATAATATATGATTTGCACAGTATTGAAGTGAAAGAAATATGGAGTGTTCAAGTCTATTTAGTATATTATTTCATAATAGCGCTTTAATATATATTGTTTTATAAGCTAGAATATAATCCATATAAATGCATGAGGTCCAAACCCTACTTACTAGAGAAATAATTACATTGTTTTAATGTTTAAGATCTCATTGTTGAATTTGGTTCACATAGTTTATGGATAGTTGATGGAGGAGCATCATACCATCTCCTAATTTATAAATATGGAGTGCCCAAGTCTATTTAAGATATTATTTTATAATCACACTTTAACATATATTGTTTTATGAGCGAGAAAATAATCCATATAAATGCATGAGGTCTAAACCCTACTTACTGGAACTACAATTTAGATAGAGAAATAATAATATTGTTTAAATGTTTAAGATGTCATGATTGTTGAATTTGGTTCACATAGGTCATGGGTAGTTGATGGAGGAGCATCATACCATTTCCTAATTTGGAAATATAAATTGGAGGGAAACCAACAAACTTTCATAAATTTAATTCTATTTAGAAGGACTACAAGGAGTACATCAAACGAATATCCTTCATCTCCAACTTTGAAGCAAGGTTCTCCTTAGACATCCCTATGAGCTTATTTGATCTATCAAAAAGAGATTTTCAACATATTATACCAAGAAGAGTCGCTCACCATCAATAAGTACATAGTATAACTTAGAGTTTGCCTCATTCTTGGTGAAGTCCAATCCAAGTAGCTACCCGATAATATTTAAGTACCATGGGCAAGGTTCCTTCTTAAGTTTG
>APFE031371672.1:41135-75355 GCA_000404065.3 Pinus taeda | reverse complement strand
AAGTGGTAAGAATAGACTTTATTATATCTTCCCTCACAAGTTAAGTACTTCTGAATACAGGTGAGAAGCAGGGCATAATGCTCCTTAACATAGTTTCTAGGCACTGATTTTGTCAGGTCCTCATTCAATATGCCTCTTTCAAGAATTCTTTGCATGGATTCATATCGAACTTGAAGTTCTTAAACCATTCTTGCCCCCCTCTTGGGATCTTAGTTACTGCAGCTATTTCCTTCGAAGACACTTTAACTTCTAACATAGCTATTTTAGAATTCAAACCGGTGAAGTTTAAAGCAAAATCCTTTGTTACATGAGCATGGCCACCCTGCAGCTTCTTACAGAAATTCCAATAGCCGGCATCCTTGAAGGCTTTCTTCACACCCTCATCTCTTAATGCTAAGTCTAAACCTTCAGGCTCTGTTCTCTAACATTTTTCAGACCGGTGTTCTCTCCTCTCCATCTTGCCTTTGAAATCTTCGCACTGACAATGAGCAACAACTTCAACTGGAATGGTAATTCAATCCTTTTTTGGCTCAGCCTCGCTTGTAAACAGGCTCACTTGAAAGCAGCTTTACTTGCAAACTCACATATAATCATCACACGGGCTGGTCACTTATGTATCATTCACGATCATCATAAAGATCCATGCATAGTAAAACTCATTTGAATTAATACTGATGCGCATATCTGCAAATCTATTAGTGGAGTGATGGTTAATGAGCATTTGGGAGGTACGAAAAACTGACATGAGAGGACAGAAATGGTGACTCATAACGGACTTGACCCTTTTAGAAATATTCGCTGCAAAACGCATGAATCTGCGATTTCGCAACGTGATTAGTTTTGAATTGTCATAATGCGCTGCGAAACGGCTTGATGGTGATGCTGCGAAATGGCTAAACAATAATTATGCAGCGAAACTGACCAATAAGAGACTGCGCTACGAAATTACGGAAAGGATCGGTGACATGGATTAGACAAGACATGTCTTATGAAAGCATGATGGTGGAGGATGACCGATAGGATTAGAGTACACGTTACATCAAACATCTTTAAAGCTTCAACCCTAAGTAAGAAACATAGACTAAAAACAATTTAACACCAACTTTAGGCATTGAACTTGGGCAAAGGGTTATATACAAATGTTTACAGTTCTAAGTGATAACACGATAAAGAATGGTTCATAGACCTGATAAGGTTTAGAAACCTCCGTCTACAAGATTTCAGATCCGGATTTCGCATCCGATCTATGTTTTGCATTGATTCTTAGTGTATACTAGATTTCTGCTTGCGGGATCAAAACCATACAAATGCACTTCATTGATATGATATCTGTGATCCAACGGTTGGGATTAAATCGGCATCAAGCAATGATACTTATATAAAAGGCCTCTCTCTTCTATTAATCTGGTGGTTTATACCGTGAAACAAAAGCAAACAAAGGAATAATCAACTCTGCCTTGAATACAAAGAAACAAAAGCAAACCGAGGATTTCCACAGGCTTAATAAGCAATCACACTCACAACATCATTTATTCAAAATAAAAGAGGTTACAGAATCTCGGCCTTAGCCCGATTGTACAAATAAAGACCTATGTTTCAAGATACAATCCACACACTATTTTTTCCCTCGATTCACTCAATCCTCTTAAAAATCCTCACTCTGTTACATTTTTCCCTCTTTTTATCAATCAAATATCACTCTAACTGTGTCTAACAACTCAATCTCTATTTTTAATAAATCTAACAGCAACTCTCTAATTCCTAGCTCTATGCTAACAACTTATCTTTGAATCTAAAATAGGACAATTTCTAACTATTACAATAATGAAATACAACTCATTTCTTGAGGGATCCAACCCTCTCAGTAAAACTGGATTTTCACCAACTTGTTTAGCCACAACACGTGAACAAACTTTCACATTGCTAGCTAAGTTTGAATGCTCCTGCATCAGACTCCCGAGGAAGAAAAGAACCATCCTTCATACTTTCGGGACTTATTCCATACTTCTGTAACTCTGTTGTGGTTAACCAGCTAGATTCCTCCACTCGTTGTCCTTTCCATTTTACTAGATATTGAATTTGCACATCAGCAAGATGACTTGAGTTGTAGTTAGAAAGAGTGACATGGCCAAGTCAATTAAGTCAGGAAATTCGAGTTTGTGGTAAAGAAGTAGATTTCTTCATGAGTTGATTTCTAAGATCTAGTAATCTATTGGAGTTGTAATTACTGAAACTTAGTTATCTGAGCTCTAGTCGTGAATAGAATCAGTAGGAGTTCAGTTGAGTAGCTGTAATTGTTGTTAACTCACTGATCTCTCAGTTAACTAGTCAATTTACTAAAAATAGCCCTAGTGATTCATGCAATTCGAATTTCCTAGTTGAGTGGAGGGAAAAAGCATAATTTTATTTATTGATGTATAATGTTGAGTGCACATAGTTTTCATGTAGCAGGTGAGGAATTTTCTTGGGATTTCCCAAGCAAATAGGGGCTCTTTTTATTCTTTAAGAGCAGAAATTGCACAAGGAAATAGGAGGAAGCAAGAGGCCTGTTTTGGCTAAGTATTGGCTAGAGCGGACTTAGGAGGAGATCAATATTGTAGTGTAGATAGAGCTTCAAGGATTGAAGTTGTCATTGTAATAGATCATTTTTCTTATCTGACCTAATACAAACAGAGGAAGGGTTTTTCCCAGTTGGGTTCCCTAGTAAAAACATTGTGTTCGTTTTGATTGAATGATTGCATATGTGTATATTGTATGTTTTCCCTTTTGCGGATTGGGTAGAATAAATTTGTGTCTATTTTTTCAGCCCCTAAGTGTTGAGACATTGAAGGAATAATGTTCAACTAGAGGGCATATTGAAAATCCATGTTCAGTGACTTAAAGGAGAAGGACCATCAATAGAGGCAAAGTTGCAAATTAGGAGCAAATGGACTAGCAGATGTGTTCAGGAATTGTGGATTTAAAGGGTTATGGGGCGCCACATCAACAAGTAGATCAAGGATGTGTTTTTCAAGGTAGATTTGTGGTCAACATGATAGACAGCAAGCCTTAGTTGTATGTACTTGTATCAGTGGATGTATGAGGGTCATTATCCCTAGTATGGGAGCCCTACATTGTTGTATTAAAGTTGTTAATACAACAACGAAGGGTTGAAAATTTTAAAAATTGTCATGTGTTCTAGTTGGTTCACTGATGTGTAATTTTACACTTTGCAAAGTAGGATGGTTGAGGTACATGAGTAGTTTTCTCAATGATTCTAAGACCTAACCCAAATTCTCATGTACCACGGAAAATCAACAAGAGTCACTCAAAATTTCAGGTTTGTTTCCTACTTGCTCATTAATTTTGTGTGTAGAGAGGTTTAAACAATTGAACCAAAGTAACTTTCAACCTGGATGGTCGTGGAGAAATTATAAATGATCCTGGAACGACAATTTAATTGCTTATTTGAAGGATGTCACATATAGAATTCCTTGAAACAATTCATTGTAAGTTATTTCGAGTGTCAGATTCCATGCATGTTTCCAACACTACATTGTTGTAAAGCTTTAATTTGAATGGTAGTCATACCACTAGTATCAATATTCATCCACCATGGGAATTAATTGTCCCTCAGTGTTCTTCTAAGATATAGTCTCAGGTTTGAAATATTTATCATTGTTTCTCTTCTAATACTTTTTCTTGTTAAAATTTGGCAACTCAGGGATGAATTTCTCCTATAAGAAATCATATCTTTCAATTTTGTTTGAACCACCTATAATAAAATTTCATTCTTGACAATTCTAATATGACTTTCCAAATATAGAAAGTCATGTCTAAATGATCAAGGATGATCTCGACATATGGAATCCACTTTAAAATCAAATCAATCATGATTATACAAGTCAAGAATTAATACTTTTTATCCTTACTATTATTATTCTACTATTATTTATAAAATAATCTAAAGTCATTCCCTTTTAATGGATTAGTAAAACAAGAATTTATCTCATGGAATAAGTAAATTAAATTGAGAATCTCTTACATGGAAAACCAAACCTCTCTCTTGGAATAAAATAGTAACTCCACATTTAAGAGAATGTAACACTCCCTCAGTAATTAAATGTATGAAAAAAGTGTAACTCCTCATTAAATGCATTTGTAACTCCCTCATTCAATTTCATTTGTAACTCTCACCAAATATTCTCTCATGTCTAAATGTAACTCTCTCTCCCTAATTCGAATTGTAACTCCTCAATCAAGTGTACATCTATCTCTATTCTTGGGATGAGTTACACTTCTCCTTAAGTAAATCCTCCCTCATGGAATTCTATTCTCCTATTATTGACACAAGGCATGAATTCATTTTATAAATCGTCTCCTTTCTCATCTATTTAAGCAAGAGAAAGTGAGAGTTGAGAGTAGCATGTTCATTGTGAAAAAGGAGAGCAAGTGTTGAGTGTGTGCAAGATAAGTGTGAGAACTAGTGAAGATCAAGAGCAAGGAAAAAGTTGCAACAAGTGTGAAGGACATGATCTGATCAAGAGAAGGAGGATACATTCAAGTAAATAGAATGTGCACTTTAGTTTCAACAATTGTAGAAATCTAATAAAAGAAAAACTATTTTGGTTTTCCTCCTTGAGGGGTTTTTCCCTAGTCATTGGACCAAAATCCCAGTGTCTCATATTTGTGCTCGGTTATATTCATATGATCCTTAAGTTTATGTTCTATATACAATTGTTGATCTGAAAAGTTTTGAAGAAGAAATTTGCATTCTAAGTAGTTGTAACAACATAGAACATTCAGTTTTTATGAAAATTACATTTATCTTTTTGCAAAGTACATTCAGTTCCATTCAGTTTTTACATAGTACACTCAATTTTTTGCCAAATACATGAAGTTTTCAGCATATAACTTTCAAGTTTCTGAAAATAATTTTTAAATTTTTGCATAGAAATTTCAGATTTTAACATTTCGAGCACTAAATCTATCTCAGTGCCATGTCGGTTCACAGCAGTAATTAGAGTCTCCAAAATCTAAAAACTTATATTTATCTTTCAATAAATACCTTGCTCAATGTCGTCAAGCCTCCATTCCAATTGACTAATTCTAAAATTAAGAATGTGAATATTATTGAGGTGACCCAAGGTAATTGAAACACAGTGGCAAGGCATGGAAAGATGGACTAGATAGAGGATCGGTTAAAGTTTTGGGCACAGAAAATAGCGATTTGATGATGACGCTGGCGGAAATAGTGGCTTAAGAAACCACAACAATCACCCCGCAGGTCACCGTTTCCTTGACAATCCAAGTTTTTCCTTCCTAACTGGAATGCCTTTGAAAAAGGCTTAAAACAATGATTTTCCCCTTTTTAATTAGAAATGCTCGTAGTACACCATAGATCGCAATCTAACTGAACCGACGGTCCAGATTAAATCGCATCATCGCAAGTCGCAAGTCGCAAAGGTCTTGATCTAGAGCCTCCCTTGTTAAAGCCCCAATGTGATTTATCGCTCCAGTGATTTATCATGCCGATCCCTACTTCCCTCAGCTTAAGGCCTTCATTGCTTCAACTCCAATATTCTGATGCGATATGTCGATAGTCGCATGTCGCAATGTTTCAAGGGTGGGGCCTTTACCATATGCCACTCCGATATTGTTATGCGATCAATAATGGTTCATAGACCTGATAAGGTTTAGAAACCTCCGTCTATAATATTTCAGATCCGGATTTCGCATCCGATCTATGTTTTTCATTGATTCTTAGTGTATACTAGATTTCTACTTACGGGATCAAAACCATACAAATGAACTTCATCGATCTGATATTTGTGATCCAACGGTTGGGATTAAATCAGCATTAAGCAATGATACTTATATAAAAGGCATTTGTCTTCTATTAATCTGGCGGTTTATATCGTGAAACAAAAACAAACAAAGGAATAATACACTTTGCCCCGAATACAAGAAACAAAATCAAACTGAGGATTTCCACAGGCTTAATAAGCAATCACACACACAGCATCATTTATTCAAAATAAAAGAGGTTACAAAGTCTCGGCCTTAGCCCGATTATACAAATAAAGGCCTCTTTTTCAAAATACAATCCACACACTATTTTTGCCCTCAGTACACTCAATTCTCTCAAAAATCCTCACTCTGTTACATTTTTCCTTCTTTTTATCAATCGAATATCACTCTAACTATGTCTAACAACTCAATCTCTATTTTTAATAAATCTAACAACAAATCTCTAATTCCTAGCTCTATGCTAACAACTTATCTTTGAATCTAAAATAGGACAATTTCTGACTATTACAATAATGAAACACAACTCATTTCTTGAAGGATCCAACCCTCTCAGTAAAACTGGCTTTTGACCATTCAATCAATGAATTTCAACTTGTTTAGCCACAACATGTGAACAAACTTTCACATTGCTAGCTAAGTCCAAATGCTCCTGCATCAGACTCTCGAGGAAGAAAAGAATCATCCTTCATACTTTCGGGACTTATTCCATACTTCTGCAACTCTGTTGTGGTTAACCAGTTAGAATCCTCCACTAGTTGTCCTTTCCATTTGACTAGATATTGAAAATAAGTCTACCCTCTAGTTATTTTGGATACTCTTTGCTCCAAAACAACTTCAACTTCTTTCTTCATTATCTTTGGCATTTGTTCTTCCCAGTTCAAGATTTGAACTTCATCTTCTGTAATTTCCTCCTTTAGCTTTGCCTCTATCTCTTTGTATGGATACAAATTTGCAACATTGAAAATAGGCGATATTCCAATCCCTTCTGGAAATTCAATTTCATATGCATTAGCAGAAAACTTTCTTACAATTATACATGGTCCTATCTTTTTCATTTTCGGTTTATTGTAAGTTAGCAGGAAATATTTCTTTTCTCAAATACACCGTCATTAAATATCCCACTTGGAATTCTTGCTCTCTTCTTTTTATATCTACCATCTATTTGAATTTGTCACTAATTTCCTGCAATCTTCCTTTGACATCTTCTTGTAATCTCTGCATCTGTTCTGCAAACTCTTCATTTTTTTCATTTCTTGTTTCCTGTTTACCCAAATCTCTGAGCTCATACACACCTCTTGGATTCATTCCAAAAACAATCTAAAATGGACTCATTCTAGTACTTTGGTTTGGAGTGTCATTATAAGCAAACTCAACCCGAGCTAGTGCTAAATCCCACTGTTTAGGATTTTGATACACTAAACTTCTCAGTATGTTTCCCAAGCTCATGTTTACTACTTTGGTCTGTCCATCTATCTGAGGATGGTATATTGAAGTAAAACTGAGGTTAACTCCCAATGAGTTCAATTTTTCTATGTGTTCTTGAATGTGAATCAGGAAAAGACTCTTTGCTATGCTTTCCTAGAATGGAAGCATCACATTGCTTAAGTTTCCTAGGAATTGTAGGCAAACCAGCAACACCATTTTTCTTCAACAAGCAGAGACTATCATAGTTCAAATGTCCAAATCTAGAATGCCATAATAAAATTGAGGGAAGTGTACCTTCTTCATGATGAGTATTGTATGAGAAATTTTGTGCATGAGCAGAGGTTCCTTACAGCTTGATAAGCCTTTCTTCTTCTATTCCCCTCATGACAAGTGAGTGGTCAGATGCTTTTCTTACCTCAAGCTTGCCATCAAACATATGAATGGAGTGACCTTGCTAGCAAATGTGGACCAAGGACAACAAGTTTCTCTTGAGCTGTGGGAGATATAGAACATGATGCAGAAGAAAGTCTGGAAGACCAGGCAGTTTAAGCCTGATTGTGCCAAGCCCTGATGGCTAAATTTTTGATTGATTTGCAAAGTATACTGCTCCATCAACATTGTTACTGAAATCTTCAAAAAAATCTTTTCTATGAGTCATGTGGCAGGTTGCTCCTGAATCAAGAAACCAATCATTTTTCCAAGAAGCAAGTGAATCATTAAATAAATCTTCATTTACTCGAATGTTACTTTGTGCCACAACATAGTGAGCAGATTCAGGTGCTTTACCTTTGTCTGTATCATCAGTTTTACCTTTCTATTGGTTTCTTTTCTGCTCAATTTTGTCCCAAGGTAGCTTACAGTGCAAATCTGCCTTTTTTTTCTTGAGAGTGTCTACCCCCCCTGCCTCTGAAATATCTTTCTCTTCCTCTTGAATGCATACTGTAACAAAAAAAATACTTTTTCTGCACAAATTTTACTCTTAATGGGAAACAATATACATCTGATATGATGTGACAACAAAGTCAACTTGTATACCGTGCTTGACCAAAAAAAAACTTCAACGTACGGCCAAAAAATTTCAGCGTTCAATAAGACTATTGTTAATATAATGCCATGAACTTCAATGCATACAAAGACAGCAGCTTTAATATACCACAATACCAGCCTCTTAGAACTAAAAGCTTGACAAGTATGCTCATTTCCCAGCTATAAGAATTGAGAAGTACAAGACTGAGACTGATATAAGATCACCAAGCGTTACCCATATATCACTTACGGTCATTCACGTGACAGCGATTCTTCGCTTAATACAATCAAATATCAATATCGCCATTGAAGGGTGAGCATTGAGAAAAGAAGTTTCCAATCCGTGAAATTAAAAGAAAAACCCTGAGCAAGTGCCCGTGAGCTACAAATCAAATCCGAGTTCAATGCTCGAACCTTGCTATTAGTAAACCGACCCGCAAAATTTTCTTGTCCGGTTGTTTATTAAATGGCTTGAGACTCCCTTGTGAATCTTATTCAATATCAATAAGAGTGGCAAGTTTTTGTTAAATCAATATTGACAGAGCAGGAACCAAATAGCTACCATTATTTTATTTCAACGAATTGAATAAGGATTGCTTCTATCTTTAGGAAGATGATTTGTGCATAACCTGAAAATGCCCTTGAACTCTACGTGGTGACAAGCAGCCTGCACGCTCAATACATCATTTAAAAAATGCCATGAACAATAGTGTCAAGAACAACGTTCACAAAGAGCAGTGTTCCTCATCGATCCCAATCAGCTCGATCTCTCAGGCGACGCCACTCAAACCCCAGCAAATCGATCAGATCGTCGATCAACTGTGAATGTATGGTAACATTGAACGGATGAATATGTTCTGTTGATTTCAAATTTGCAAATTTCGTGAAAAAAAAACACATAACAAGAGAGAGTGGTGTCTATAATCAGTTTCTTCAACCACCTTTCTTTGCAAGCACATTGCATAGAAACGGGTGACAGCACCGTGGGGACTACAAGAGAGGTTCGTGTGGTCTTGAGACTTCCAACAACGAGAAGCCACACCATTACACGCAACAGAGGTTCATGCGAGAGGCACGGGGTTTTACATCGTTGTTATCAATATCAGGACGCAAGGGTTTCAAAAATTTTAACGCACAGGTTTATGGACAGTCAGGACAACGCGTTTTTTTTTTAACGTTTATGGACAGTCTGGACAGCGTTGGACAGTGGGGCAGCTACCATGTCAGGAGCAGCTAATTATATGGAGGAGCAGCTCATCTATATGGAGAGCAGACTGGGAGTTACAAGGGACATAAAAGCTAAAAAGGAGCTGGCTTTGATACCATGTCAAACCAGGCAGTAACTCCATAAGGCAAAAATGATTCGTGTGTATAATTTCATCAAGTAGGTGTTTGTTATATACATGAGGGAGAGATTGTTTAGTTCATCTCCCGATGACTATTTATATTTCTAATTTATTTATTTACATAAATTCACCCAATCAAAAGGATTAGGTGTCAACAAAACCACAAATAAGTCTGCAATAAAAATGATAAGGAGAATAATCATTTTAGCCTCAATATATATATATATATACTATATATATATATATATATATATATATATATATATATCTATATATATATTATATATATTATATTATATATAGATATATATAATATATATATATATATATATATATATATATATTATATTATTATATATATAATAATATTATAATATATATTGTCATGTCGGCCTCAAAATATATATTATTCACACTGTAATGTCGACTTATTTATGGAGACGTGACAATTGTAAATACCCCACTGGGGTACCACAGGAAGCACAGAACTTCGGATTACTCTGAAATCTTGAATGGCATAGTAAGTACAAATCTCAGACAAACATAGTGACACATAATATTGGATTCCTGTGCAATCAAGAACTTTAGATGCCTCTCCTATCCTTGGTGATGAATACAGTGAATTACAATGGCCTCATGGCCACAATATCTTCACGGTTTCAATGACTACAATCTTATCATACATGCTATAAGGAGGATCTCAGTCATACTTTGTCTCATCTTATCTGCATTATTAACATAGTCACAGTCTTGGTCTCCCAATCCTGGTGTATCTATGATGAAGAGGATTATACAATTTCATTATACCTTCTAGATATAGTCTCGGTAATGTTCTAAGGAATATATATGTGGTAGTAAAGACAGTGTCGTTGAGAAGACACAACGATGATCTATGTGAAGATGGAACAATGGTGCAACAACATTGATCTCGTCGTTATGATGAAGTCCTCCATGAAGGTGCAACAATGTAAATCTCGATAGTGCAGTAATGATGATCTTAGTGGTGTAGCAATGAAGATGATCTCAAGTGAAAAATAAGAGGATTGATGTCTTGGTCTTGGAGGGGCATAGTCGGTAAAGGGTCATGGTCTTGGTGTTCCTAAATTGGAATCTGTATAAGAAGAATTTTGTGCAGGTTTTCCTCTCCAAGAGGGAGAGGTTTTGGCCTTGGCAAAATGCCAACATTTTATGTTCTTGTCTCTTTGTTTTGGTAACTATTTGATGAACTAAGAAGACATACTCTAATAATAACAAGTGAAGACTATGATTAGAAGAAAAGTTAAAAACACCTCATAAACAGTTATCAAGCTAAGAAGAATCACATTAACTCTAACTGCCCTAGATTCTTCAACATGGTTTCAAAGCTTGGTTATAGTCAAAGGAAGGGTAGAAAAGAGACATTTCAAGGATGAAGTTTCTAGCAGGGATCAAAGCAAGCTGAAGGACATCAAGATCTGCATTAAAGAAACAAACCTTGATCTTGATCAAACCCTAGAAATATACAACAATAGTCTACATCAACAAGGTTTTTTGTCTATGCAATCAAGGAGACAGTCTACAATAGCAAGAACTTGTGTCTCCACAGTTGTCATCAAAAGGCTGCCAAGAGCCTCATCAAGATGTCTACAAAACAAGATAGCTCCAAGAATTTCAAAATGAAGATCACATCATCTTGGAGAAAGTTGAAGCCCTAGAAGTAATCCTAATCTACAAAAGAAGGCAAAGCATATTGAAGAAGAAAAAACATTGTCATCATCTTCAAGGTTTTAAAAGCAAGAATCATTTCCTTGCCCTAGAAGAAGATCATCCGAGGAAGCAGAAAATCATCCTCATCAAAAGGAGCAAACTTTTTCTATTGAGGAAAGGCTTTCTCATTTGAAATAAAATCACCCAAGAAGAAGCCCTCATACATCTTCTTCAACCAGCATCAAAGTGATCAAGGTGAAGATTTTATCTTCACATTCCAAGTAAGTATTTTTCATTTTCATAATAAATTTTAGTTAAATAACTTCATGTTTGCGAGGAGATCTATAAATCAGTTGGGTCATCAAGATCCCTTGCATGAAGAAGAAGGATGATCATAGTCCTCTAAGAAGATGAATTCATTAAACATATCAAAAGGTATCCTCTGAATTGATGGAAAGGGGTGCTTATGAAAGATTCCCTCACATATCAAAATTGGATACATCAAAGTGATGTAGATGATAAAATCATTCTCTAAAGATGCATTGAAAAACATCACATGAAATCTGATCTACATGAAAGTAAAGGGTATCAAAGGATATAGGATATCTTCCATCTACAAGACCTAGAAAGGAAGATAACCATAATGCAATAATAGATAACAAGGTAAAAAATTTCCATGAGACAAGAAGGTTACCTCATTCGACAACTTATGATCTCTATGCTAAATAGAGAAAGACAAGTTGATGGAAAAAGTATTGAAGGGTAAAGGACTAAATCATGTGCAGAAAGGAAAGGGAAGATTGGTACTCAAATAAGGCATAATAGGTATAGATAAAATAATGGAAGCTCATATCTCTTAATAGATGGAGGAAGCTTAATAAAAGGGCCAAGGAAAGAGGGAGTGACATAAACTTCTGCTATAAGATATGAGAATGATGATAAGATGCATTGTGGCATCATGGAAGCATTAGAAACAAGAACTTGTGGCATCTCCATGGAAATCATGAATAATAAAGTCCATGATAGACAAAACATGAAGGATATAGCTCTTTGAAACCTTAGTGGACATTCAAGGAAAGGAAGAAGTCATCTAGGACAAGGCTCATCATACATCAAGTAAAAAAGGAAACATCTGCCAGTTGGGGATATACCAAATCCCCAAAATTCTCTAATGGAATCATCATCATAGGATTCACTAATCTAGATAGGAAGCAATTGTTTCAACAAGAAATCCAACTTATGGAATCCATGATATGATGACATGATGACATGAAGCAGATCAATTGATTGAAGATCTCTTCAATCAAGGAATCTGCTGGGAGAAGCCTCGATGACCTGAAGATAAAAATAAGGTATGTATGCTTGTGTTTAATATTATAATGACATGTCATATGGTTGCAGGTAACATGGATCATTACTTCTATCTTGAGAATCATGATTAAGATAAAAAGGATCTCCTCGTGTGAAAGGATGCAAGACTACATAAGGCACACTAGATGAAATCAACATACTATGTCCTCATATGAAGTATGAGGTGTTTGATCACAACTAAGAAACTCTGATTAAAAGGAACCTAGGAATGAAATGTGTAATAAAGGAAGAGATCGTGAGATATGCAACCATGACGAAGGCAATCAACATCCAAAAGAACAAGAAGACTTGACTAGAAAATCTCTCGGAAAGATATGAAGGCTCTGATGGAAAAGATGTAGAACCTTGACAATGGTTATCTTTAGGAGATGTGTCAACATGAATGTAGGATGTTGATACCTAAGAAAGACTTCATGATGAAGAGCCACTTAGTAAGGTATGATTTGATTTAATGGTATATTTGATTTCTTAAAGAATATCTGGATAAGTTCATGTAGGGCTACTTGTAAGTACAACTAGCATTCATAAGACGAATGGAAGAATCATGATGAGAAAGAAGTAGTCATATGATGAAGGTTCCTGATATGAAGAAAGCCACTTTCCATGAAGAAAGGAATGGCATGACGAACTAAGGAGGAAAGTGATTGATGATTATTTACCTACAAGAAAGAAGCTCAACTAACTTTCATGACACCAAGGAGAGAAGTTGATCAAGCAGTTGAAGGACCGACGAAGAATAATTTGTTGATGTATAGAAGAGTCCCTAGCTAAGAGGAACCTCTAATAGGTCCCTGATCAAGAGGGAGATTGGATTAGAACACCCCTAATTAAAAAGGAGTGATAGTTGTGTTTTTCTATCTCATGTGTCATGCACTATACCAGGACTAACACCCGTAATTCTAGGTGAAGGCCATGAATGGGAATGTAGACACGTGAGAGACACAATATTCTTATCTTCACCTAGGAATAAATAATGGAGGATTGGGTAATCATTTGGCATCTGATTCTCTTTGAGGATTTGTAAGGCATTCAAGATAAGAGTAGGCCAGAGGATCGATATTCTTTGAGGGCTGCGAACCCAAGATAAGAATAGTCCTAGAAGGTCATACTCAATGAACACCCGGGTGTTATGTACCTTGAGAGACAATGATAAAGGTGTCTATAAATCATTGGTCTCGCCAACATTGTGCTATGATCTTGTGAGAGATGGAGTTCTTAGTCAAGGCCTTGCTAGAAAACAATGTTGGTTACTGTGATGCTATATAGATCGGTTACCAATCTGATTATTCTTATGAGAAATTATTTAGATTGAGAATGACCAAGTACCATCATAAATACCTCCCTTGTTAAGAGGGAGTGTTGAAGAAAGTGTAACTAGGTTCGGTATTTACAAATGTAATTTTGATCTTCGTACTTGTCAAGAAAAATAAATATTGTTTTTGTAAATTATAGCAATGAGTTTCTTACTCATTTCATAGGTCTAGGAAAGTCAAAGTCAAAGATCTCTTCTTGAGTATATATGTAATGTATATGGGTCTACCCAGTGACTAGATTAGCCTTCCAAGACCAAGCACAATCCTCAGGGACAAGAACAAAGAATTATGAAAGAAAAATGATAAGGAGAACAATCATTTTGGGGAGTTTGTAGGGGTCCAATTCATAGCCATACACTCTAATATTTGTGTATTTTTGATATAGATACCAATCACCAGTCTTTTCTTGGTCTAATAGATGCAGAATTCTCTTGATTTCCTCACTAATTCTGGGTTGTACTGCATTGTTGTGAATGTCATGGTTAGATGAACAAAGTCTTCAATAAATTGCTTGTAGGTGAATTCCTGTTGTTCTTTCATGACCAATGAGGTCCAAAAAATTATTGGTTGTTGGTTCCTTGCATCATCCAGCTTCTGTAATGCAAAATTGAACTTGTATGCTTGGTAATAGAGGAACATATAAATCAAAACAAAGGTGTAATTGAGCACCTGCTCTGTAGGAAGCTTAATAAATTACTCATGGATATTGTCATCCAAGAATTGATTGAAGTTAAACATGATGGAGGGCTTGTTGTCTATGGAAAATATGGAGAGGAACCCTAAAATGGGCTCATCTACCCACTAATCAGAATGATAGCACAAAATGTAAGAAATCATGGAAATAATCTTCTTGGCCTGATTAGGGAAAATGGAAGAAGGATATGGAGGATTCTTTTTGGGTAATTAGGAATTCTCTGACAAGAAAGTATAAAAAATTATGGCTCTGGTGACAAATTCCAACTTTTGATAAAGTTGGGTGAGGGCTTTTAGGGAGAAAGGGGCAACATTTTCCACTGTGGAGGTCAACATCATTTGGTCAATGGACTGGGCTATCTTGGTGAAAAGAATGTCACCTGTAGGGCCAATAATGGCTCTTTGGGTAGGGACATAACAAGCTTTATACCTTTTGGTAAATTCTTGGGCTTGGAATGTCAAAGGGAAGATATAATGGGGGAGCTGGACTCCCGAAGCCCAATTTCATCGCTATTATCTTTATGCTTATCCTCTAACCAACAATATAGTTCCAGAAAGTTGTAGTCACATTGAGTATCATTTATCCTGTAATCTCTATTCGCTAATGGTATATGATCTAAATCTGCAGAAGGGGGAATTAAAGAATTAATGGTTCTATCTTGGGTCTTAGTCTTAGGAGGCATGACTGCAAATAATCTATGAAACGGATGAATTTGCAGAGGAGGATTACCGAGGTCAGCAAAATAATAGGGTTTTGGGTGAAAATGGAAATAAAATTTAGTGTATGTCATAGTCCTCACCACGGAAATGCTCTGATGGAGATCGTTATGGGAAATTATGAATAACAAAAACAATCAGGAGTGAAAGGGATGAGAATGAAAACCTCAAAGGTATTTTAAACACTATGGAAAACATCTCGTTGGAAATGGCGCACAACCGTTAGGCTGAACGGTTACCCAAGAGAAATCAAAATAAATGAAGAACGATTATTTGGTCAGGAACGCATTCAATTGGTCCAACAGTCATGCCATGTTGCGGGCGATGAGTGGTGGGGCGCGATAGGATGGATAAGCGAAAGGCAGTTTCCGGAGGGGGTAGTCGGTGGTTAACGGTTTCAGTGGGGGGGGGGGATCACCAGAACGCACCACGTAAGGGATGGGTCTCGGTGGGAGAAACCACTTTCCAGACCCACTGCACTCCCCCCCCCTCCAACGGTAAAAAAAAAATGGTAGGGGGGGCGAAAAAGGATGAGGTTCATGGATGAAGTGGAGGACCAAATCTTGAGGCGCTCAATGCTACTAAACTTTAATCATAAGCGACAAACAATATCTTTCCTTATGTGCTTTTAATATTAGCTTTTTGAACTTAGGATAAGGATGAATGATGAATAATATGAAATAGTTTATCCATAGCGCACACATTTCCCTTTTAAACTTAGGATAAGGGACATATAATGAAACATTTTAAAGTCTTTATCACATCATGCACATTGCGGCCTTTTATGCTATCCTCAAAACATAAGATTATTTTGAATATGAAAATATTTTCTAAATCGCTTAATCTACCTACCCTTAGCTAAACTAGCATTTTTTTTATTTTTGTTTCTAAGGTGCCCTTAGACTAGAAAACCCATTTTTATTTTTCTTTTATGCATAATAAAAAACTATCTCATCTATCCCTTATTTCTCACATTGATCCAGATTAAATAGTTGGATCAAAGTCATTTTCTACCTAACTAATGATTTACCCATATTAAACTATTGGGTAAAACTTTATTCCTTATCTTAATTTACAGAAATTGAAAGGAGTTTAATCATGATTAAACTAAGACTAGTCATTGTGGAATTTTGAACAACCTACACACAACTTTTATTTTACAAAAATAAAGAAAAAACTATCTATGAGTAGTGGCATTTAGACTTGCAACACTTTCAGTATTATTCTTTTTTTCTTTCTTTCTTTTGGTGGGGTTCAATATTTTCTTCTTTTTGAATATTCTTATTTTTTGTCTTTATTTTTTTTCTTTATACCCTCTTTTCATTTTTTATTCTATTTTTCTTTTCATTTGAAATCGTTGGCAGATTTATAAGTATTTACAAAATAACATTCCTGAGATACAATACTCAATTACCTTGAGATCCTATAAATTATATGACCCTAACACAAGGCTTGGCACAATTAGCCTCAAATCAGAAAATTGTGGTTTGGATTATCCACAGTATTGAGTGTATTTTTTCGACGTTTTGAATCCCAAAGCGGATCCATCTTTAGGACATAAATTTGACGATACATTGAAGGAGGAGTTTATTGACCAGAATCAGATAAATACCAATGCATAAACAAAAACACAAAAAGCCGTCTAATATTAATAAACCTAAGTCTACATGAAATAATTAATAAATTAAAATTTTTATAATTATATGTAGTTATTTAATTAATTAATTCTTAATTTCCTGGTCTTCCAGATCTTCTTCTACATGATGTTTTATATCTCCCACAACTAAGGAGAAACTTGTTGTCCTTGGTCCGCATCCACTAGCAAGGACACTCCATTCATATGTGTGATGGCAAGGTTGAGGTGAGAAAAGCATCAGATCAATCACTTGTCATGACGGGGATAGAAGAAGAAAGACTTCTCAAGCTGCAAGGAACCTTTGCTCGTGCACAAAATTTCTCATACAGTCCTCATTATGATGAAGGTACATTTCCATCAAGTCTATTATGGCATGCAAGATTTGGACACTTGAACTATGACAACCTTCACTTGTTGAAGAAAAATGGTGTTACTGTTTTGCCTACAATTCCTAGGAAACTTAAGCAATGTGATGCTTGCATTCTAGGAAAGCATAGCAAACAGTCTTTTCATGATTCACATTCCAGAGCACATAGAAAAATTGAACTCATTCATTCAGATTTATGCAGTCCAATGATTCTTCCTTCTACAAATGGAAATAAATATATGATGACGTTTATTGATGACTACACCAGAATGTGTTGGGTTTTTTTATTGAAGAACAAATCTGATGCTTTTCAAACATTCAAGAACTTTCATACATGGATTGAAAATGATGCACAATCTCATATTGGCTCTATTCGCATTGATAATAGAAAAGAATACACTTCAAATGAATTTGAAAACTATCTTTGCTAGCATGCGATCAAACATCAAATAATTGTGCCTTATAATCCCCAGCAAAACGAAGTAGCTGAAAGAATGAATAGGACAATCCTAAGTATTGTATGTTCCATGAAGTTTGTCAAGAATGTAAAATTGATGTTTTGGGTTGATGCATTTCTATGTGTTGTATATGTAAAGAACAGATGTCCATCTAATTCTATTAGAAACAAGGCTCCTTATCAAATGTGGCATGGCCACATTCCTTCAGTAAAGCATCTTAGGGTCTTTGGTTCCACCTGCTATGCCTTGATACCAAAGGTACACATAAACAAACTTGGTGCAAAGAATCGTAAGTGTATCTTCTTGGGGTATTCAAATACCTCCAAAGCATATTGTCTTTATGATGATGTTAATAAGAAAATTGTTGTATCTAGAGATGTAATCTTTCTTGAATCTTCCAAACATGACAATGTTGTTGAGCGACAACTTGATCATTTGGACAGATTCGAAGATGCAAAATCATTTCAAGAATTTGATAATCAAATTCCATATCTTGAAGGGGGGTCCCTTATATACTGTATCAATTTGTGGAATCTTTTTCTGAAGCACTCTCTCCCTAGGGAGTCTCAATCTTGATTCAGTCCTAACTCAGTCAACTAAGCAGCCTGTACCATGTCATAAAGGTCCCCCAAAGTGGCTAACAAAGACACTTAAAAGTGTTCATCCCGATGAGGTTGGAAAGACAGGAACAAGAAGTCGAACCACGCAAAATGGAGGTGATGTAGATGATTCTAATTCACCTATTGATATGGATGTTTCTTATGATATTGAACTAAATTTGTCTATATATTTTGAAACAACTTCCTTCAAAGAAGTCGCTTCTCATGATGAATGGAAAGAAGTGATGCAAAAGGAATATGATGCCTTGATAAAGAATGGCTCTTGGAAGTTGCTTGATCCTCCATTGGGAGCCAAACCAATTGGCTCTAAGTGGGTCTACAATAACAAGTATAAATTTGATGGCTCACTTGTCAAACACAAAGCCAAGCTTGTGGCAAAAGGTTTTGCACAGAAGGAAGGGGTCGATTATGAAGAGACCTTTTCCCCCATAGCAAAATGGGTTACCATCCAGACACTCTTTTCCTTAGCATCTCAGAACAATTGGAAAGTCCATCAAATGGATGTAGAAATTTCTTTTTTGAATGGAGATCTTAAAGAGAATGTTTTTATGTCCCAGCCTGAAGGATTTGTTGTGAAGGGACATGAACATAGAGTATGAAAACTTGTGAAATCCTTGTATGGCCTCAACAAAGCAGTGTGAGCTTGGTATGAAAAGTTAACTAAGCATATTCTGAAACTAAACTTCAAACATTTTGATCTTGATGATGCAACTTTGTTTTTCAAGAAAGTTGGAAAAATAGTTGTATATCTTGTGGTATATGTAGATGATATTTTGATGACGGGGAACAATGAGAGCTACATTGCATCCATAAAGAAATAATTGAGGAAAGGTTTCGAAATGACTGAGTTGGGCTATGTTCACTACTACCTTGGTATTGAGGTAACTCAACATCCAAAGTCTATATTCCTCTCTCAAAAGAAGTACATTGGAGATCTGTTGAACAAGTTTGAAGAATTCATTTCAAAATATTTTGAAGAATTTTGTGAAAAGCACAGCACCAAGAGGCAATACTCTCTCACATAGACTCCTCAGCATAATCGAGTGGTAGAAAGAAAGAACATGTATATTTAGGAGATGATAAGGGAAATCACGGATCAAGGGAAGGTTACAAACACCTTTTGGGGAGAAACAACTCAAGCCACAATCTATTTGTGCAATAGAACATAGCTCCAACCCAACAATGATAAAATTGCTTGTGAGTTGTGGAAAGGAAGGCCAACATTTCTTAAAAATATCAAGATGTTCAACAACAAATGCTATATCAAGAGAAATGATAATGTCCCAAGAAATTTTGACTCTCGAGTTGATGAGAGTATTTTCCTTAGTTATTCGATTAAGAGAAAATGCTACAAATGCTACAATAAGAGAACAAAGAGGATCAAGGACTACGTCGATGTTATATTTGATGAAGAGTTGCATCATTTAGAAATATTTAAAGAGAATGAGAAATTAGATGAAAAGAAAGATCCCATCCTCAAATACGTAGAGTGAGAAGAAGAAGAAAATGAATAAGAAGGAGATCAAGAAGAAGAAGAAGAAGTGACAACTCAAAGGCAAAAGACCCCATCTAGATATGAGCAAAACAAAACCCAAAGAGCCAAACAATAGGTGATTGAATGCTTGGTTCCCAAATAAGATGGAGATTCATTGGCAGCCCTAGTCATGCAAGTATTTCTTTGTTTTCTCAATTTGAACCTAAAGATTTATTCAAGCAAGTGAAGACAAGGTTTGGGTAAAGGCAACAGATGAAGAGTTCAACCAAATAGAGAAGAATGGCACTTGGGAATTGGTCCCTAGACCAAAAGACAAAAGTGTAATAAGTACCAAGGGGGTGTTGAAGAACAAACTAAATGAAGGGGGGAAAGTGGTAAGGAACAAAACAAGGCATGTCTGCAAAAGTTATGTTCAGATAGAAGGTATAGACTTCGAAGAAACCTTTGCCTCTGTAACAAGACTAAAACCATTAGAATGTTTTTGACATTTGCAAGCTTTAAAAATTTTAAAGATTATCAAATAAATATGAAATCTACATTCGTCAATGGAGATTTACAAAAAGAAGTATATATTCCTTCAAATTTATATTCAATATTACAAATATCTCAAAAATAAATTCCATAAACCTAAAAACTATAACATTATTTCACTAACACATATTCACTCTTACTATATATATTTCACTTACCAAATAAAAAACATAAATTAATTAAATCATAAAATTATAATAATTACTGAAACTACGAGAAATAATACTAAAATAAAAATAAAAATAAAAATAGCAAAAGGAATTATAAATAATTTAAATTTCTAAAATAAATTTAGATGGCTTGTGCATAAGGAGGCCTATTAACATGCAATTGGCGTAGAACATATAGCTGCACAATCACGGTTAAAATTAATATTGACAGTTGTGTAAACAAATGTTCTTTGCCTCTAGAAATTTTCTTAAAATGAAATTCCCTCGATGGATTAAATATGAAGAGTGTATTTATATATTTCAAAGAGGAGTTAAATAAATTTAATTTTTTCATATTGATTTATTAAAATATATAATTTATTTATACGAAACTCGACCATATAATTTAAAATTTAGGTATAAAAATATTATTTATAATTTATTAATTTAAAAAAATTAAACACTACTATTTTCAAATCATAGTTATTTTAATTATTAAATTAAATTTAAATAACATTACAAATTGAACTAAAGGATAATATTTTAACTTATTTCATTTTGTTAAGGAAATGTCTTATATTATATTGATTTCATAAACTGTATCATAAATTAAAATTTGTTCCAATTTATTTCTTATATTCCTGCGCTGTATAAAGATTAAAAACACTAGTCTCTAATGTTTTTAAACAAAATTTAAATCTACTATAATTTTTAATAAAATTTAATTTAGAATCAAAATTTAAATCTATCATAGTTGTTAATAAGATTTAATTTAGAAAATCATTTTTCATAATTAGCATTATCAGCAAGAAGAGTAAGAACATTTTTCCACCATTTGATTAAATTTGGGTAACTTTTCAAGTTTTCCTCCACATTATTCCCATGCTTCAATGTTTGATGTTTTTGGGACCATACTAATCTCAAACAAGTTATCAAATTTTTAAAAATATCTAAAAGATAAATCAATCCAGCTAGAAAGTAAATTATTACATAATAAGCTAACCTAAATTCATCTTCATTCTAAATATATCAAATACACCAAGAATCAAATTTATCACCAAGAATCAAATTTATTGACATACAAATATCTTTAAAAGTAAAAAAATATATATATATATCTTTATCCTTAATAGATCTTATATTAAGTACCTCTACACTATATTATTTTTCACTTAAAATTTTACATAATTGAAAATATTACAATTAATTAGATCTTAAATTAAATACCTCTACACTATATTATTTTTCACCTAAAATTTTACATAATTGAAAGTATTACAATTAATTACTCTAGCATTTTAATCAATAAAATGAAAAACAGTATGCATTTCCAAATTTTTGTTGAAAATATTAAAATAACAAATTACAACACCATAATTCAAACTCTTCTGCATATTTTTTTTTTTTAACAAAAACCTAATAAATATATAAAATTCTTACCAAAACCATAATTTACTTTCAACCTTCCCTGAATGGTCACTCACAAATAAGCAAAGTACCGTAAACAAAACATATGAAAATGATGTTTGAGTTTTTCCTTTAAATAAATTTCACAATTATGCAAAAGGATAATGCTTCGGATTTGGTCCATGGATGGAGATGTATAAAATGTTTGGCATAGATTAAATCTTTTTTTTTCTGAAAGCAAATTTGTACTTTATCTATATTGGTGAAGCTGATATTACAAGGAAAATGCTTCGTATTTGGTTCATTGATGGTGATGTATAAAATGTTTGGCATAGATTAAATCTTCTTGTTTTTGAAAGTAAATTTGTATTTTATCTATATTGATGAAGCTGGTTTAATGACGGTTAAAAGTGGTTGGAATCTAGGGAAAACAAATTCAAAAAATATTATAAAGATAGTATTTGAATCATGTTTTTGCTGGTGAAAATAGATTAGCACCATCAAAAACTTTGAAAGGGCCTAAAATTATGAAATTTAACAACTTTTTACTTAGATTTACAAAAATCGCTGCCAAATTATTTCAAAATATAACTAGAATTTCCATAACTTTCAGAGAAAAACAGCCTCTCTAAAATAAAGCAATTATCAATCTCCATTGTAAAATTTTAATTTGATTTTGCATAATTCACCTACCCAACAATATAAACACTCTTATAAACATAATTTGTGATATCATTTGCTGCCAAAATATTGAAAACCTCACTTTTACTGCTGTTACATATTTAAAGGAAAAAATTATCCTGTCAACGATTCTGTTGTAAACATTGAAATGACAATGGATCACCTTCTCAGAGCTTTGTGAATCTTGTAAGGATTTCTTTCAATCTTGCAATAGTACGAAGTATGTAAGGGTTCGCAATCAAATTTGTAAGTATGTATAAAATGTTTGGTATAGATTAAATCTTCTTGTTTCCGAAAGCAAATTTGTACCCTATCCACACTGGTGAAGTCGGCTTCACATAATTGTCCATCTTCATCGTAAAAATTTGATTTGATTTTGCATAATTCACATAGCCAACAATATAGACACACGTATAAACATAATTTGTGATATCATTAGCTGCCAAAATATTGAAAATCTGACTTTTACTGCTGTGAAATATGGAAAAGGCAAAAATGACTATTTGGCTTAATCTTAGGAAGATAGAGCAATACTTTTCGAAGTACCTGAAATTGAGGATTTACACAGGTAACAGGATTTTAATTGGCATCGATCTTACCATGTGCTGTCATAGTGATATTCTCATCCCAGAAATCTTTTATCCTTTATTCATAGGAGTGGTATCTTTATATGGGATAAGCTCATTTTATCTTGGCACAACACTACTCCCATTTGGAAGGACGCAAAAGACCTCTCCTTGTCGGATGAGCCGGGCATCCTACGGAAAACTATCACAGATTATTTTTGTTATCATGGGCTTCGACATTTTGGGATGACGGACCACCTTTCATGGACAGTGTCGAACGCCCAGCCGCCAGCGCGGGTCCGAGACATATATTCGGACATGATCCTCTCCAAGATCTCTCCTACACGTGAAAAATTTCCTGTGGCCTTCTGGAAAGCCGGATGCCCCCTGAAATTTATCTACTTTGGGTGGCTAGTATTCTACAACAAGAACCTGACTTGGGACAATTTAAGAAAAAGAAGTTGGCATGGTCCCAACGGGTGTTCAATGTGGGAAGCTGCCGAGGGGTCAAATTTCCACATGTTCTTCCAATGTACCTCTACTCGACAAATCTGGTATGATCTAGCTTTTATTTATGGTTTCCCTCACATTGATTTTGTCTCTTCCCATGCAGCTTTCATTTGGTGGAGCAGGCAAAGAGCTCCTCGACGTTTTCTCATCCTAATCTTTCTATGGTGGTCCTCGAAATGGCGGAATTCAAAAATTTTCAATGACTCACGGGTTCCTCTTAAGTCCATCCTATATAGCATCTTCACCATATAGAACACGGTCTATGGAAGCAAGGATAAATGAGTATGTCTGTCATATACAGGACATCTCATGTATATGTCCCTGCTGGTCTACTTGATCCTTAATCTGCTCATCTCCATCTTCACATCTCATATGCTATTTTGTTTAACTATATACAGTTTTATGTGAATATGTTTTGAATATGTTTTGTTTAATGATGCTGATAACTCTATAGGACTAATACAGATGCATCTGCGCCTATGCCCAACTGATCAGCGGAACTTTTATATGTACATTTTGAAGTTTTATATTGTTTCAGTATAAAGTATTGCTGTTTTTTTTCTCCTGAAAAAAAACAATTTTGTTTTTTTCTAAGACGTTCATTTTTTATTAATCAAATGAGAAATTACAAATGGGTTTATATACTCCAGAAACCAAAAAAAAATATCGGCAAATCATTGGATCAGACCAACACCCGATCACAGAAGCAGAGAGGAAATCACGAAGAACCAATATTGGCAACACCAGAAAAAGACAGAGAAGGCTAAGAAACAAAGGCATTCTCAAAAGAAACAAAACAGAGGATCAAAAACTGAAGGAGCCAACTTCCTGTACAATGCTATCAATCCGGAGCTTAAAAAACATAAAACCAGGACAGAGAGTGATCCCTCTTTTATATAGAACATCAGTGACCTTTGCTCTCTGTACACATGCATGAATGAGAAATTAGATGAGGAACGAAAAAGCCTTTATATTGACCATTCAATGGTGAAGGTAAGAAACCTCCAGGGAGTTTTGCCCTGCAGCCGATCTATGACCACCTTAGAGTCTCCATGCAGCCGATCTATGACCACCTTAGAGTCTCCAGTGACCCTAAAGGAATCAATGGCAAGCCACACAACATTCTGAGAATTGCCCACAGCCCCACTATCTCAGTCTGAGTCTTAGTTTCTCTGTCACCATTCCAAAAAAATGATATTCTTACTAAGGCAAAGACAGATAAAAGCCCCTCATCCACATGAACCATTAACGAAGGCCCCATCGAAAAAGCCCAAAGGAGAATGATCACCTAAATCTCTGAATAAAACATAGAGGGGAAACCAATTTCTAAGAAATAGCCGACAATTTGGAGATGAGGGGAACCATGGACCAATTTCTAAGAAATGGCCAACAATTTTAATGTAGATTGACAAACATAAAAAACATTCTAAAAAATAGAAGTGTTTCTGAAATCCCAGATAAAATAAATAAATAAATAAATAAATATAAGGGTAGAGCATAGTTTTCATTACATTACGCAATTCCATCACATCCTATCAACCCTGTTTTTCAACCAAACCGCCACTTGGTTCCAAGATAGACTTGGCATGTGCAAAACAATTTTGTTGTAAACATTGAAATGACAATTGGATCACCTTCTCAGATTTTTGTGAATCTTGTCAAGATTTTTGCGAATATTGTAATACGAAGTAGGGTACTTTGTCCAGAATCTATCATTTCAATGTTCCTCGCAGTATTAGCGAAGATGTATAATGTTAGCATATTAAAAGCAGGCTAGCCAGAGCTTTAAATTTATTATTGCAAGCAGGTTACGGAACTGCATGGGCTGTAGCTAACTGTGATTGCAATTGACAGAGTTGAACTGCATCTGGCAAGTTGGACTGCATCTGGCAAACTATTCATAGAGAACTTGGTGGAAAAGCCAGCGGAAATATTCTGAAACCCTGCAAAACCTGCACATCGCTTTCTTGACAGAAAAAGTATAGCCCTAAACTTTTGATTTTCTGGTATAAGACGTAGAATACTAATAAGATGAAGGGTCCAGAGGAGTGACCTCGATCCAGCACTGAACTGCTATAACTATAACTATAGTGAAGGTGTAGTTCTATTTATAGCAGTTCAGGCTGGATCAAGGCCACTCCTCTGGGTCCTTACTGTTATTAGTATTCTGCGTCTCCTACCAGAAAATCAAAAGTTTAGGGCCATACCTTCCCTCTCAGGAAAGTGAGGTGCAGGGTTTCAGAATATATCAGCTGACCCTTCCGCCAAATTCTCTAGGAATAGTTTCCTAGATTCAGTCCCAACTCTGTCCATTGCAATCACACTTAGGTACAACCGAGGCAGAGATTTTAGCCATGTTCTTGTAATAGGCTAATCTTCTTCCAATAGTCACAAGTTCTGCAGAGAATGGGAAAATATCTCGACCATTTTCCCAATCTGGAAGCGCGCTTTCCCAAGAGAGTGATGACCAGCAAAATAATTTCATGTATTTTGAAGGAGAGGATCCACTGCAGCTATGGGACGACTCAGTTTGGACAGATTACATTGTAGAAGAGACTGCGTGGAAGTTTTTCCGTTTAATTCTGTAATCTGCTTTCAACAATAAATTTAAAGCTCTGGCCAGCATTCTTTTAATCTGCCAAGATTGTACATCCTCGGTATAATGAGCGGAACATTGAAATAATAGATTCTGGACAAGGACCCCTTTACATATACTTTGTTATTACAAGATTCACAAAAATCTGAGAAGGTGATCCATCTGCCATTTCAATGTTCATTAAAGATCCACAAAGACCGTGATCCGTCTGTCAGGTCAATGTTCACAACAAAATTGTTGAATGCATAAATTTTGGCTTTAAATAGGTCAGAGCAGTGAAAATCAGAATTTCAATATTTTGGCAGCTATGTATATTGTTGGGTATGTGAATTATGCAAAATCAAATCAAAATTTTACGATGAAGATTGACAATTATGTGAAGCCGGCTTCCCCAGTGTAGGTAGGGTACAAATTTGCTTGCGAAATAAGATTTAACCTATCCCAAATATCTTTTACATTTTTGTTCAGATATATTACTCTCACTCTTGCTGTGGGTTAGGTGTCATGATATTTAATTGTTGGCTAAGTTTTATAGTAAATTTTGATTCTTTTGAGTTTAGTTGAGTGGTTAATTTTATTTCTTAGTTTTAGTTTTTTCACTTTTTTTCACGATATCAGGGCCTGGTCTACCTAAAACTTCTTGAAAGCAGCATATATTAAGATGATTTGTTTTTGTGTATTTTTTAAAACTTTTTCAGTGGGTTTTTATGTCTAATTTCTTTAAAATCTTGCAGGAATTAGAAAAGTCATAAACTTTATGGCTAATCCCTAAGTAATTGAAATGTCCTAAAAATTTTTAGAGTGTTAAATCTATATAGTCAAAAAAAACCAGTTTAAATAACACAAATCAAATTTCTAACTCCATTTTTTCGACCAAATTCCAATACCAAAAAATCTAAAAAATCACACTCCATGCCAAAACCAGATGGATTGTGCACTGACTACCAAAAAGTTACAAAATTGGAAAATTCCGCGATACAGCGCATAATTTCTGTGTCGAAAATTACGCTAGAGAGAGATTCCTCCCAGTCACAGCACGGAGGCTCCCTTGCTTCGTGATTCCTTCTGGAGAGAAATCCATTGCTTAACGGAGATCAACGTCAACGTCAAATTTGCGGTGGTAACTCGAGCTGGTGATTTTTTCATTTCATAATTCGCTTGTTGTATGTTGGTGCTCTCCTCTCCAACATCAGGGTTTTGGCCTCTGGCCAGGGTCCCCCTCCTCAACCTGGTGTATCTTTTCTTCGCACTATTGAGCAGGTTATAATTTCCACCCTATAAGATTCTACGCCTGTTTGAACAGGCTAACAGGTAATCTATAACCTGACAATCAAAATCAAAATCAAGAAAAAGGAAACATGTTCCAAAATCTTGGAACCCGAAGAATGGAGCGGGCCGAACACAAAGAATCTGTCACAGGTGATCAAGGAGATTAATGATACAGGTTCGTTTCACAAATCTGCACAATATTGATTCTTGCTGTGGCTGCATATCGGTTTATGCTGACATTCCTGGGTTACTCGACATCCTTTTCTTTCCCCGCGTGTTTTCTGTTTCTGGATTTGGCCTATGCCTGGGGTGTCTTATTTTTCCGGGGTCGCTTTTTCTGTGTTGGAGGTACTGGGTCTATCTGCGCGTATATTTTCTGGGATGTTTGGGTGATACCGGTTTATTTCTTGGGAGCTTATCCTATGTCCCCTTCCCCTGAAAATGCTTTTTTTGTTTTTATTCAATCGGAATCTTTACACATGCTGATATTATTTTGTAGTGTGATATATATATTTTTTGCATCCATATGACCCACATCCTTCCCTAGTCTAAGCTTCCAAATGCCTGTATGGTCTGAGATTCTTAACCTTGTTTGTCCACAATTTTATCTCGGGGGGATTTAGCTTGTATCCAAATAGCTCTTTCTCTCTTTGGCATCGGTGGAAACTCTTTTATTATTTCTCATCCCTGCAAGACTTTTTTGGGTTTCGGATTTGCAATTGATGGAGGACTTTGCAATCGGTGGTGGACTTGCATGGGCTGCTACTGCTGCTGTTGTTGTTGTTGTGAAGACATTTAGTTTTTATTTCTCCACTATCCACTTTGGCTATGTGTGTCCTCTGATGCTCTCTGTTGTGCACTCATCGGGCTCTAGCTCTGGGCTCGTTCGAATTTCGCAGTATCAAGAAGTGGTAATTTGCGGTGGTTTTCAAATTTCTGGGGGTGCCGATCAGACATTACTCTATGAGTGGACTTGGATCTACTGCTCATTACTTCCTTCTGACATTTCCTTCTTTTGTCCATGTGATTTGGGATCCTCATACACGATCCCATATCGGGATTTCCATTTTATATTCCTTTCTATCAGTGTTATCTTTTTTTGGATTTGGCATCGTCGACAGTACCTTCCTTTTGGCGGATGTGGGTATTATTCTCCGTGGGTCCACTTTCTTCGTGATTTGTGTTTTTTCTGATCCCTAGATATTTGGCAGTGATTCCTTGAGGTGCCTCCAGAAAAATTGAGCTACCTCTCTCGCATTCTCTTATGACTGTTGGACCATACTTTCCTTTTCTATATGTTTTATTTTGAACATTCTTCTGTATTGGGGGTGTGGATGTGCTGGACTCTGACACATCTGCACACGAGGCATTTATTCGTGCCAACATGGAAGCTGAGTCAAATTTTCGTTTGCCTTTTGAGGTGGATTGGTGCGGTGGCACTCATGTCCTAGACACTTGGCACGCTCAACAAGACTTGATGCTATTGCCAGATGGTTCGCATGTGGCTCCCAACTTGCGTGGGGTTGATCACGCGGAAATTGGACGGTGATCCCGGTGTCAACAACATTCCATCAAGATCACTAGCCCAACTCCTGCTTTGGTTTTTGGCCATGATGTGTTGATTGATCATATTAGCAGCCTCCAGAAGAGGGATCTCGTCAGTAGGTGGCATTTAGCTAATCTGAGTGAAGCTGAAATGAGAATTTGGGTTGATACAAAATGGAAACCCATGCTGGGATACATGCCTACAGTGGTGAGATTGTTATGTGGCTGGTACAGTTTCCATTTTCTCAGCCAAGATGACTTAATGAAAATTAAGGCCATTCCGTGGATAAAACGCAGGAGTTTTTTGGTGCTTCATTCTTGGTATATTGGCTTCAATCCATGATGTATTGATTAATCGTATTACCAGCATCTAGAAGAGGGCTCTCGTTGGTAGGTGGCATTTCACTGATTTGAGTGACGCTGAAATGAGAATTTGGGTTGATACAAAATGGAAGTCCATGCCGGGATACATGCCTACAGTGATGAGATTGTTATGTGGCTGGTACAATTTCCATTTTCTCAGCCAAGATGACTTAATGAAAATTAAGGTCATTCCATCGATAAAAGGCGGGAGTTTTTTGGCGCTTCATTCTTGGTATATCAACTTCAATCCTCTGAAGGAAACCCCTCAGAACAAGTTAATCTGGGTTAAACTGCCTGGGTTGCCTATTGAATTCTAGACTAAGCAGGTTCTCATGGATATCGGGAACGCTATTGGTAAGTTTATATATGTTGACCCGTGGTGTTTGGGGGCGTAGGGTAAAAGAGTTGCTTGGATTTTGATTGAGAAGGAGTATAGAGGCGGGTTTCTAGACCATATCGAATTACATTGGGGGGACACACATCTGACCCAGCGCCTGGATTTCTGGGGGGTGCCTTTTCGGTGTCTAGATTGTCATCACACTAGCCACCTTTTGGCTCAATGTCCTCGTCGTCTAGGTGGAAGGCGTAAGGCTCATGGGTGGAATTGTTTTGGTGCGTTGGAGCAGGCACATGTTAGAGGTGTTTCTCACGGCCACAAATATGGGGTGCCACATCTTGGGAATGATCCATGGTGAATTAGAGGTACTTCGATTGTCCCCTTTTCTGTACATCCCTTTGTTCATCAGTCTACGAAATATGGTTCTTCTCCTATTATTGTTCCCTCATCCCCATTGTCTTCTGATGGGTAAGGTGTTCCATTAGATAATGATCCCCCTCTGCATAATACTAATTCCCACCTGGTTGACCCGCTTTCTTGTAATGTTGTTCCTTCCCCTTCTACGTCATATGACACACCCTCATCCTCACATATTATTTATGCTCTTGTGTCGTCACCCTCATATTTCACTCATCCTTCCCCAGGGTCTAGGACCAACCCTACGTCGCCTACCTCTTCACTTGCTTCCCCTACCAACTCTGTTGGCAGTGATCTAGATTACAGAGAAAGACCCTGGATCTTCGTACTCTTACTATACACAAGCCACCGGGCTCTTCATCCACTCACATCAGCCCCTCCTCGGTGCGCAATATCATCGTCCATCGGAAACAAAACTATGACAGTAGACACTTCTAAGGGCGCTCTCGAACTCTTCCTTTCAATGCATCTGATGATCGTACATCCGTTGAGGTTCCTATCGTTGCTACTCCCTCTTCTCGGGCCCTTGGAGCATGGATGCCTGCACCTGGATTAACATGACTTTCATTCATTCCCTCAATATTCAGGGTCTGGGGGCTGCTCTGAAATATCTGGCCCTCAAGCAACTTTTTCTTTCTCTTCAACCATATATCATTCTTTTACAGGAAACCATGCACTCGGTACCACTTGATAAATTATTTTAGGCGGATGTTTCCTGATTGGCATATGGTTGCCATGATTGCTGCTCTTCTTTCTGGGGGACTAGTGGCTCTACGGGACCCTTGATGGGTCAATGTTAGGGCTTTTTCATGTTTCACTGGCATCCTTTTCGATGGACATATCAGAGGACTTAAGGGGCACATTCATATTCTAAATGTGTATGCCCCATACAAGAATTGACCTGTTTTCTGGGACAAATTGATTACGTCGAGAATTATAGAGCTGGTATCTCTTATCATTGCGGGGGATCTAAATTGCACGATTGGTTTGGACGAGCTGTGGGGGCATTCTAGAAAAGTTGACACTATGGCAGAGGTGATCATAGATGCTATTATGGACTATAATTATGTTGATATATGCCATTCTAAGGTTGTCCCAACATGGGACAACGATAGAGCGGGGGTGGCTTATGTTGCGAAGAGGATGAACCGCTTCCTCTTGCATGAGCAGGTTGTGGAGAGACTCGGGAATGTCCAATCTGAGGTGGTAAACAATTATATTTATGACCTTAGGCCCATTATCTTACACTAGAGGAGAGGGGAGTTTAGAGGTGGTTTGCCTTTCAAATTCAATCGGGTGTGGTTGGATGACTTGGATTTTAATGTTTTTGTGTCCAATGTTTGGACCCATGGTGAGGTACGAGACTCATCCCCCATAGCGCATATCCTAGATATGCTTGGGATCTTCGAGTGGAGGTTAAATCTTGGCAGAAGGAAAAGAAATACCAAATGAATAAGGATCTTCATGACAATTTGCGGGAACTGGATGCTCTTTGCCCCCATATGAGAGCACACTGCCTCTCGGATGCTATCCGGAATCGTATACATGAACTACAACTAAAAAAGAAACATATTCTTCTTATTAATGAATCTACCTGGTGCTTTAAGAGAAGGGCCATTTGGATTCGGGAAGGGCACTGAAACACAATTTTTTTCACAAATTTGCAAATCACAGGAGAAAAATCAATTCCATTTGGGAGATAATTGATGCTGACGGGAATCGGGTTCAATCATAGTGGGATATTTGCAATGTTGTTGTTTCACACTTTCAGAAGGCCCACTGTCAACGGGAAGTGGTCTGTGCTGAGGACCAATTATGGGGTGTGGAACTATATCCCACCATGTTTGACGCAGATGCAAATTTGGAACTATTCAAAGCGGTCTCAGAGGAGGAACTCCTGGGGGTGTTAAAATCGTTTAAGGGAGACAAGATTCCGGGTCTGGATGGGTGGTCGGTGGAACTATTTACTCACTTTTTTGACCTCTTTAAACATGATATTCTTGGCATGGTGGAGGAGTTGAGGTCCAAGGGATACTACACCCGCATATAAATTCTACATATATTGCCCTCATTTCGAAACGGATCCCCTCTGACACTTTCTTTGATTTTCGACCCATTTCGCTCTGTAACCTTATATATAATATTATCTCTAAAACAATTGCAAACATGATGAAGGGTACACTGTTGAGATTCATATCCCCGGAACAGTTCAGCTTTCTCTGGAACAGACAAATCGATGATGCCGTGGCAATAGCACATTGAGAATGCATGCATTCGATACATACAAAAAAATTAAATGCTACTATTATGAAGGTTCATTTACAGAAGGCATATCACTGCCTTGATTGGGGATACCTCAGGCTGGTTCTTCATAAAATTTGATTACAATCCAGATGTGCGGAGTGGATTATGGCCTATGTTACGAATGTAAATTATGATGTTATAATAAATGGTTATCCTTCATATTTCTTCAAGACCGGGAGGGGCCTCAGACAAGGATGCTCATTTTCGCCACTGTTATTGATTATGGCTATGGACGGACTGAGTTTCCATATCAGAAAAGTGGTGGCGGAGAGTCAGTTTGATCCTCTGCACATGGGACGTGACATTAAAATCTCTCATAGTTTCTTTGTAGATGTTGTTCTTATCATGGGAATTCTCAATCGCTTTGCATGTTTGACATTATTTCATGTTTTTTCAAAATTTTCAAATGCTACAGGTTTATATATGAATCTTCAGAAGTCTATTGTCTACCGTATCATATGTGACATGGGGATTATTGCATATATTGATATGCTTTTTGGGGTGGCTGCGGAATTGATGATGGGGGAAATGAAATATCTTGGATACCATACTAAGCCATGTACCTATAAGGTTATGGATTGGATGTGGCTCGTCGATCGTTTCTATAAAAGGATTTCTAGATGGCAGTATAGATGCTTATCATTGAGGGGTCGTATCATTCTGACACAAGCAATGCTCATGCAGTTGGGTGTATACTGGGCACATCTATTTCACTTCCCTTTCACTATTATCAGGTGTCTTAATATGATTATGGCCAAATACATCTGGTTCGGTTGCATAAGAAAAAACTTTCATTTGGCCAAGATGTCGCAAATCTCTCTTCAAAAGTGTATGGGTGGCTAGGGTTTATTGAACCTCAGACGTTTTGATTGGGCGTTACAGCTAAAATCACTTTGGAGGGGGATTTTTGGAAATGGTACTTGGGGCAAGATCATTAGACATAAGTACCAAAAGGATCATGATTTTCCTATCTAATTCCACAAGGGGTGTATTGGGACCTGAATGGGTTCATCCATTTGGCTCAGCTTCTCAAAAATTGGTAAACTATTCATTCAAAATCTTGCTTGGATACTGGGTTCAGGGCACAGGATTATTATTGGATCTGATCATTCTCTGGGCACTCGGGTGGATTGTTGCATACTTGATGATTTTATCCGTTGTATTAACTGTTGTGGGATATTTTTTTGGAACCAAGTAATTTCAGCATGGTGGGGTCCTTGCCCAATGTGGAAATGTGTGGGGGACTTGGGTTTGTACGGGAAGATGGCACGAGAATGGGATCGGATCCGTACTAGCATGAAATTTTTAGGAATTTTCCGAGAGGGGGACAGGGACCAGATTGCCTAGACGGGCAAGATGAAGGTGGGGAATGTTATAATTAGGGGTGATTTTAGGGGAGAATGTTCGCCCTTTGGTGAAATTAAGGGGTTTTAAATTTTTAGTGGGCGAATATTTTGTATCATAGTACATTTTTACAAATCACCTCAAATAGCCCACCTTATTTTAAGGGAGAGGGTAAAAAAGGTAAATTTAGCCCTTGAAATTAGGAGTTACAACCTTCCATTCGCCCATTTTCAAGAATAGTTTTATTTAAGTGAATCC